>CABHPQ010150037.1:0-14775 GCA_902168405.1 Peromyscus aztecus
CTGGAGACAGGTTGCGTTGAGGGCGGGGTTAGGTCCCGCCAGAGGACCAGGGAGTTGATTTGCATAGACAGGGGTGGAGTCTTAAGAGGAGCGGGCCGTCTGGGAATTTAGAGGGCTAGTGGATGGTGGGGAAGGTGACCTCAAAGGGGAGCAATAATCCGGTCACCATGTTGGGGTGGCATGTGACAATACAAGGACTGTCTTATGAGTGCCCAAGGGAGGATTTTGGAGGAGAAATGGATGTGCCAGGTGACTTTGGAACCTCTAACTCGTGTCTGGAGAGTAACTCAGAATATTCAACAAACATGTACTGGGTTTCAGAGGACCAAAACAGACAGAGATTGCGTCCTCTTGCAGCTTGCTGTCTTGTGAGGAGCAGTGATAATAAACATAATTCATTGTAGTATCTTCTACAAGGGAATAAAAAGTAAACTGATAGAGCGGGGGTGGGGCGAGCTATATTTAGACAGCAGAAGTCAGCTGGGTGACGGCTTATATTTCCACGGCTGCCAGTGAGATAAGCGGGATCCAGATCGTGGTGGATATTATAGGGACGACACAGGGTTTTAAGTGCAGTGTGGAGTGGCAAAATGCATGACCTCATTTACATTTTGCAAAGTCCATTCGGGGTGCTCTAGAGAGGTGGGTAATGAGGGGCAGAAGGAGGAACAGGGATTCCCTTGGAGTGGTGGTTTTCAGTTGTAAGGGCAAGAAACGATGAGGCTTTTAACTAGCATAGAGGAGAGGCACGTCAGTGTCTGTGGTATATTTTGGGCAGGAAAAGGAAATGCCAACTGGATACAGCAAGAGTTCCGGATCATGGATAACAGGGTCTGGGGAGAGGGCTTAGCAGTTAAGAGCACTAGCTGCTCTCTTAGAGGTTCAGTTCCCAGCATCCACATGGAGGCTCACGACCAACTTCACTTCTAGGGGATCTGGCCCTCACTTCGGAACTCCATAGGCATTGTACACGTGTAGTGAACGCAGGCACTCAAACATACACATAAAAAGAAAAACTCAGCCGGGCGGTGGTGGTGCACGCCTTTAATCCCAGCACTCGGGAGGCAGAGGCAGGCTGATCTCTGTGAGTTCGAGGCCAGCCTGGGCTACCAAGCGAGTTCCAGGAAAGGCGCAAAGCTACACAGAGAAACCCTGTCTCAAAAAACCAAAAAAAAAAAAAAACCAAACAATCCCACCAAACAAGGATCCAGTGGACTTCAGAGGATCAAATATTTTATTTAAAATTTTATTCATGTATTTGAGGAAAGAGTGTGCATGTGTGCCATAGCATAGACATGTGGAGGTCAGAGGGCAACTTGGGAGAGTCAGTTCTGTCTTTCTACCCTGCGGGTCTCAGGGATCCTACTCATTTCGTTAGCTTTGGCAAGTGTCTACCCAGTGAGCCATCTCCCCAGCCCGGGCAAGTGTTTTAGCAAGTGGAGGCATATTGAAGAATGTTCTCCGAGCAGGGCCCACACACAGCCTCCCGTTTCTTCTGCTCTCCAGGTCCTGGTGCCTGCTGGTGGTTACTCTGCCACTCCCGCAAGTGACCTCATCGAGATCCAGGTGGTAAAAGTTACAGATACTACATCGGTACCTGAGCCCCCAGAACCGGGATCTTTTCACTGTGCCCTGTGTCCCGCGGCCTTCCACCTGGTCTCAGAGCTGCTGTTTCACGAACATGGCCACCTGGCAGGCGTGGGGGGGGTTGGGCAGGGTGGGGACCCAAGCCGTTGTCACGTGTGTGGCCACAGCTGTCCAGGTCCTGCTAGCCTGCGTGCGCACTACAGCTTGCATACGGGAGAGCGGCCTTACCGCTGCCCACTCTGCCCACGGGCGTTTAAGGCCTTGGCACCTCTGCTCCGGCACCAGCACCGACACGGGGTGGAGCCGGGCAACTCTCGGAGGCTTCCACCCACAGCATCAACTGGACAGCCAAACCCAAGGGTGGCACAGGAGAGGTCAGAGGTAGTGATGGCCGCGGCAGCTGCAGGGGCCGCGGTAGGCAAGCCTTTCGCCTGCAGGTTCTGTACCAAGCCCTTCCGCCGCTCCTCAGACATGCGAGACCACGAGCGTGTGCACACGGGGGAGCGGCCCTACCACTGCGGCATCTGCGGGAAGGGCTTCACACAGTCCTCTGTGCTGAGCGGTCACGCCCGTATCCACACTGGCGAGCGCCCCTTCCGCTGCACGCTCTGCGACCGCACTTTCAATAACTCCTCAAACTTTCGCAAACACCAGCGCACCCACTTCCACGGGCCAGGGCCTGGGGTGGGAGAGTCTGGAAGCCAACTGAGACCAACTTCGGTGGCCCAGGAATCAGGGAGTAAGCGTGGGACAGAGAACACTACCGAAGAAGGGCTCGGAGAGACTGTGAAGGTGAATGTGGAGGTTGACCAGTAGGCTGGGGAGTAGGAAGCATGTCATAGGGGAAGTAGATGGACGAATAGAGGCCAAAGCCAAGGAGAAATAATGAGCAGCTGGGATTGGAGAGCTGAGAAGTCAGCAGGTTCTGGTCTCCTAGAAACCCACACAACACCTGAGACTCAGGAAAGAGGTACCTGCAATTCCATAGATGTCCAGCTACATGTGAAAATACAGAGACAGCTGAGCATGGCCCATTCCTGTAAGACCAGTATTCTGGATGCTGAGGCAGGAGGATTGTTAGGTCCAGATCAGCCCAGGCTGCAAAGCAAGACTTTATCCACCACCACCTCTCGTCCAATCCTGGACTACCTCTGGACCATGTAGGGGCTGCTCTAAGGTGAACTAGTATGAAATATTTTGCCTACCTCAACTGGATTGCACTGGTCCTGGGATGTCTACCCTCCCTGGGCAGAAGATGCCCACCAGGCCATCTCTAAGGAAATACTGGGATGCCTTCTCCCTCAAAACCAGAGTACCTAAACCACAGTTGGGAATCCATGAATCTCTAGGATATGAGCCTGCCCATAGAGATTAACTCTAAGCTCTGTTCCTTACCATCCATCCTACTCCATAGTGGTCTCTCCTTAGCCTACCAGACTCTTCTGGAAGCAACTGAGAGCACACACTGTAAGCAAGCAATCACCTGGTACCCCTTTAAGCTTTAGGCACAGAGCCTGTGGTCTCCAATGTCTACAAAGAAGTTTCTGATTTCTCTATTTTCCTCCACTATGAAGTAGATAGCTTCCTGCTTGGTCCTGGGCAATTCAGAGGAAGGTTGGCTGATGACAACCTTGGTGTAGAGTAAGAGAAGACACTGATGTAAGGGGCTAAAAGGACTCTGGAGCTGGAGGTTGGGGTGGGAGTGGGGACTTCTAGTCTGTTCCTATTAAAAGACTTTCTGAAATGCTTCTCTGTCAGTCTTGTATTCCAGTTCTCTGGGTACCTCACTCTGCCTTGGTTTTCTTCTATCTGGAATGGGGAGGGACTAGGCTTTGGCTGTGTGGCTGTGTTGTAAGAAGTTTTGTGCCATGAAGGAATGTTAGAGGTTGGTGCACTTACTCAGATGAGTCCTTGATTTTCTCATGGAGAAAATGTGTTGCTAGTTCAGTCCTTGTTCATCCAGCATACCCAAGAGATGACCCTCAGATGATGCATAATAAAACTCACCATTTCCTCTAAAGAAAGGAACCTGCTTCCTGTCTCACTGGCCCCTAGCTGAAGCTAGAAACATACACAGGTTCCTTAAGCCCCCTTCTTCCCTAGCCTTATTTCTAATCAGTCTCCCATAATGAGCAGTTAAGCACTTCTTTTCATCATCTGTTCTTGTAGAACCTGCCAACTGTGGTTTCTTGTCTGGATGCCCACAGCAGTGTGTGTCAGGTCCTGCCTGTCTCACATGGAGTCTTGCCACTAAACAGAAACTCCCTGTTGCTTTCAGAAGGGTCCACTAACACATCGGCAGTGTGGATAAGTGGCCAGATTCAGGAAAAGGGGAAATATAGCAACTGATACTCAGGCTCAGTGTTCTGATTCAATAAGATGAGGGACAGGGGGCTGGGTGCTAATGAAGTTTTGTATGCTCCATCAAAAGAGGGCAGTGGAGCTGGGGGTGCAGTTCAGCTGCTAACCAGCACCACAGAAACCAGGCATAACAGCACATGCCCATCTTCCCAGCACTCCGGAAGTGGAAGCAGGCAGATCAAAAGTTTGTAGTCACAGGGAAGAGTCTCACGAGGCCCTATTCCTCTCTGAGGAGCTATAGGCAGTTAATGGTTGCCTAGGGAAGGGGGATCATAGTCCTCAATGGTGTAGCTGCCCTTGCTTGGGTAAATAAGCCATCCAACCCATGTTTATGCAAGCAGCCATGACTAAACACAATGGGTCACCAAGAGAATAAAAGACACGCAAGTAGAGGAGCCTGTTGGAAAGAAAGAGTTCATCAGGAGGTTGAGAGGGATAAGAGCACAGTGCGGGCTTTATAGGTACAACCAAAGTTGTGTGTGTGTATGTGTGCACATACACATAGATGTACAAAATTGAGAACGAAAATAAAATTATAAAGTTTGGGCCAAAGGGATGGCTCAGCAGTTAAGAGGACTAACTGCTCTTCCAGAAGTTCAGGGTTTGAATCCCAGGACCCACATGGTAGCTCACAACCACCTGTGACTCTAGGGCCAGAGGATCCAAAGGTCTCTGTTGGCCTCCATGGGCACCAGACACCAAGCGGTGCACAAACATACATTCAGGCCGAATAACCATACACATATTTTTTTAAAATAAAAATAAAAGCCTAAATACAAAAAGAAAGTTCAAGATTAGCCACCTGTAGTGGTGTACACTTTTAATGTCAGTACCAGGGAGGTAGAGGCAGGGGGATTTCTGTGGGTTCAAGGCCAGTCTGGTCTACGCAAAGAGTCTCAGCCAAGGGTTACATAGGCAGACCGTCTCAAAAAAAAAAAAAGTCAAGGCTAGTCTTACCTCAGAAGCAAGTCCATAGCCAGCCTAGAATACTTGAGATCCTGTCTCCAGAAAGTCTGTAGACTATGGTAAGTTCCACAGGTGTGCTCGCTCAGTCTACTGGAGTGTGAATGTCATGTCCAATCAATTCATGTTTCCCTAGTACCCAGGTCAGGACTTAGCAGACAGGAGGCTTCAGGTCACAGTGGTTGAGAGCATCGTGGAGGGGAGTCTTGAAATCTCAAGTCAGTTCCTGAGAGATCGACTTACCTGCCTCACTCCTCTCCACTTGCCCAGTTCATAGGCTAATGCCGGGGACATGGCAAATCCTCACTCAACCCAGGTGAAGAGACTGTGAGGTGCTGTGTGTCCATCCAGTCATCAGAATCCCCCAGGAACAGCAAGGACAGACCCCAGCGGCCCTGTTGATACGATTTATTGTTCTCTGCTCTGTACAAGCCGCGTCTTTCCCCCCACCACCCCCCAATCCAAGAGCACCCAGACCCCCACCTGTGCCCTCCCAACTCTGTTCGTAGTCCACTGTCCAGCCAGATCCCAAAGGAAGCGGAGACAGTGAGTAGTTCAGACCCGTCTCCACCACAGAGTTCACTGGAGCCAAAATGCTGCTAGGTAGCCGATGAGGTTTACAAAAGAAGGCTGGACGGAGGATCAAGTTCAGTGTGTGACGGATGAGGAAGGAAGGGCCAGAATGGCCTGGGATTGGAGCAATTTAATCTTCAGTTTATAGGGCACGGGATCGGGAGGAAGCTAGACCATCTGTAGTTTTATAGAATGGGTAACAGTAAGGAGGGTGGGGAGAGTCTGACCAGCAGTCCCAGAAGGGGAGAGTCCAGAAGGGAACGTCTGATTGTAGCGGCACACTGAAACCTCCTGGTCAGGGATCCTTCCCGGCCAAGGCGTTTCCCCCTGTTCCGGGTCCCCCAAGACCCTCAGCCTTGTGTACCAGGCGATGTTTTTTCAGACCGTAGGTGTTGGCGAAGCCCTCACCGCAGGAGGAGCAGCGGAAGGGCCTGCCGCCCTGATGGGCAGCCAAGTGCTTCCGGAAGTAGCCAGGATCCTTGAAGGCCTTGAGACAGGCGGGGCAGCGCAGCTCGGGCCGTGGGGGCTCATGGGCGCGCTGGTGGCGCAATACAGAGCTCAGGTAGAAGAAGCCCTTGCCGCAGTGCTCGCAACGGTAGGCACGCTCGCCCAGGTGCAGCCGCTGATGCTCCAGCAGGTTGGAGCGGTAGCGGAAGGTCTTGCCGCAGGCGCCACAGCGCTGAGGCCGGGCCACGGCGTGCAGACGCCGGTGCTCGGCCAGGCTGGAGGACTGCGCAAAGCGCTTGGCGCACACTCCGCACTTGAAAGCGCGCTCGCCGGTGTGCACTACTCGGTGCTGCCGCAGGTACCAGGAACGCAGGAAGCCTCTGCCGCACACGCCGCACCGGTAGGGCCGCTGCTCTGTGTGACAGCGCTGGTGGCGCATCAGCAGGGCCGCCTCCCAGAAGCGCTTCCCGCACACCGGGCAGCGGAAGCCCCGCTTCTGCCGGTGGCTTCGGCGGTGCAAGAGCAGGTCGTACGCGCCCGCAAAGCTCTGGCCGCAGAGGCCGCAACCCAGGGTCCGGCGCACCAGGTGCACATACTTGTGAGTCACCAGGCCCAGGAAATGCTTGAAGCTTTGGCCGCACGTGGCACAGCTGAAGCGCTCGGCGCCTGCAGTGGCCCCGCCACCCCCTCCGGTCACCGTCGTCCCACCCGAATCCTCGCTGCCCCCAGACACGCCGGCCAGCGCTGCCACAGCCGCCCCCACCTCTCCGGCCAGTCCGTTGTCCAGCACGCCGGATGCGTCGGTGCCGCCACTGGAGCCATCGGCGGACTGAGGGCCACTGGGTGTTGGCGGGAGAAGACGTTCCGGGGCAGCCTGGTGGACCAGCTTGTGCCACATGAGGTTCTCGATGAAGCCGAAGGTCTTGCCGCAGGCGTCACAGCCGTATGGCTTCTCGGACATGTGGGCTTCCTTGTGGCTCATGACATGAAAGAGATCCGGGAAATGCTCCCCACAGTCTGAGCAGGCGTAGCTCAGGCCGTCGGCGGGCCCACCTGAAGTGCCCGCAGCCCCGGGTCCACAGGCCCCCGTGGACCCCTGGCCCGTGGCGAGACCCGTGGCTCCGGCCAGGGCGCAGGGCAGCTGGAGCCGGTGCACTTGGCGATGACGCGTGAGGCTCTGCGGGTAGCCGAAGACCTTGCCGCACAGCTCGCACTTGTAGGGCCGTTCCCGGGTGTGCACCACGTGGTGCTTGCTCAAGTGGAAGGATTCACGGAAGCGCTTCCCACACACTGGGCACTGGTGGGGCTTCTCACCGGTGTGGATGCGCTCGTGGCGCTTCAGGGTCTCGCGGCGTCCGAAGGCCCGCCCACAGATGCCGCAGCAGAACGTCTTGCCTGGGACGCCCGTGCCCGCACCACCAGGACCACCGTTCCCGGCACCACCGAGCAGCAGAGGATGCGCGCTGAGAAGTGGGACAGGCACCGCACCATACACCACGGCCGCTGCAGCAGCCGTGGCTTTCTCGTCGGTGGTGGTTGGGTCCGCCGGCAGGAGGTAGGGGCCCGGGGGGAAGGTGGGGGGCGGCTGCGGGACTGAGGCCGCCCCGTCCTTGGCCGGCTCGGTGGCCACAGGTGGCGCGTGGGCAGCCTTGTGCCGCAGCAGGCTCTGCGGGGCCGAGTAGGTCTTCCCGCACAGGTCGCACGGGTACACCGGCCGCGGGGCCCCCGCCCCTGCATGGGCCGCCTGGTGCTTGAGGAGGTAGGAGGCATCGCGGAAGGCCTTGCCGCAGATGCCACAGGGCAGGCGCAGCAGGTCGGCCGAGTGCGTTTTCACATGCCGCTTGAGGCTCTCCCTCCGGTTGAAGCTTTTGCTGCACACAGAGCAGGAGAAGGGCTTCTCACCCGTGTGGATGATCTGGTGCTGGTGGAGGTGGCTGGGCTTCTTGAAGACCTTCCAGCAGAGGGGGCAGGCAAATGGGCCCTCCCCGCCAGTATTGGTGGGGGGAGGCATGGCCACCCCAGGTGGGGCAGCTGGGGTGGCATTCCCATCCGTGGAGGTGGCAGGCGGTGCGGGTGTGGCTGAGGGGCCAGAGGACACTGCAGCAGGGGCAGAGGTGGCTGTGGCACTGGCTGTGGGTACCGGGAGGCCCAGAGAAGGAAGAGGGGGCCCAGGCTGTGGCGGACCCCCAGCAGTTGGTGGCACATCCTTATGGCAGCGTCGGTGGCGTATGAGACTGGAGACGTGGTTGTAGGTGCGGCCACAGACACCGCATTCGTATGGCCGCTCCCCGGAGTGCACCAGCATGTGCTGGACCAGATGCGAGGACTGTTTGAAGGACTTCTGGCACACGCCGCACGGGAAGCGACGCTCCATCAGGTACTTTAGCCTTCGGAAATAACCCTTGTCGTCCTTGGCTGGGTCGCAGGCCGCCCCCACGGTGGGCCCAGGTGGGGTCTGCGTGGGTGTAGGAAGTGGCCCAGGGGTCCCGGTGGGAGTGCCCAGACCTGATGCCACCCCCGGCCCAGGCGTGGGCCCTCCTCGTTTCAGGTTTCCGAACAGGTGCTGGTGCCCAGAGAGGTCGACAATTCCCCATTGCGGGGCAGGGAAGGCAGCATCAAAGAGCGGAGGGGGTGGCGCCCCGAAGGTGGGCGGCAATGGCGGATCCAGCTTCTTGGCTTGGGAAGAGGATGAAGAAGATGAAGATGAGGAAGATGAGGAGGAAGATGATGACGAGGAGGATGAGGAAGGAGCCTCCGCCTTGGGTTTGAAACTGGACTGGGGTGGGTAGTCATACTGGGGCGGAGGAGGCTGGGGCGGGGGCTGGGGCGGGGGCCCCGGGGTGCAGGGCAGGGCCGCCACTGCTTTGGCATGCTCCCCGTACAGCTCCATGGGCTCAAAGCGCTGGTGGTTGAGGAATTCCAGGAAGTCAAAGGGGTAACTCTGGAAGTGGACCCCGTCCTCGCCCCCGATGCCGCTGCTCCCGCCACCCCCGGCACCGCTGCCTGCCTGGTTTGCCTCCATCTCTGGCCGGTGGAGAGAAGGGAGACCCTGTGAAGAAGAGGATGGGGACTGAGCAAGGGGAGCCGGGGAGTAGCAGGCAAAGGGAACTACATCCATGCTCCTGCACCAGCGCCCTTCTCTTCGCTCACCTGACATTCTGTCCATACATCAGTTTTCCTCTTACCTGTGTGGACCCAGGGTCATTCCTAGCCTCCTCCCAACCTTATCTCCATCTTTTCCTGGATCTTCACACACCTCCCTATCCATCCTCAGACTGTCTTCTCCATGCACCGGCAGGCACCTGCTATCTCCCCCAGAACCTTGGTGGTGTGTGTGTGTGTTTGTGTGGAGGGGGGTTCAAACCCTCTCCTGCTCTAGACTGAGCCTCCCTCCACTCCGTCTGCACTTTCCTCTGGTTTCAGTCCTCTCAAGTTTTGCCACTATAACATGAGGATAAGAATAGCACCCAGCTGAGTGGTTAAAATGGCGACTGTGGGAACCAAAATGGTAGCTTCAAACCTAAGCCCTTTCTTTCTTTTTCTTTTTGGCTTTTTTGAGACAGGGTTTCTCTGTGTAGCTCTGGCTGTCCTGGAGGTCACTCTGTAGCCCAGGCTGGCCTCGAACTCAGAGATAAGTCTGCCTCTGCCTCCCGAGGGCTGGGATTAAAGGTGTGCACCACCACTGCCTCCCCCCCCCCATTTCTAGCTGTGTGACCATAGGCAAGTGACTGACCCTCTGCCTCCACAACCACTGTGACTAAGGGCAATCCAAGCACTCAGGAGGCTGAGAGTGCTCCAAGTTTGAGGTAACCTTGTGGTGAGGAAGGGAGGGAGGGAGGGAGGGGAGGTAAGGGCTAGGGCAAGCAAGATTTGTCAAGCACAGGGCTGTTGTAAAGATTCAACATTTTAATATTAACATGTGGAAGGCTCCTCCAGGCACCTGGTAAGCACTCAGTAGATGGTACTGCCTTCTATTAATTGATAGCATCTAGTCCAGTAGCAGAAATGGGAAGTCAAGAAAACTGGGGGAGAGCTCAACACTGGGAGAGAGGGGATATTCTTTGACTGAGACGTAGAAAGGACCACTAGCCTAGGACAAGTCAGTTACAACGGAGTGCCTGCATTCCTGGAGGCAGCTAGCTCAAAGCCGTGGGATACATGCAGACCTGGGTTCTGATCTGATCTCTGCTAGGATCCACGCTTTCTCCACATTAAAATGGGCCGGACCTCTACACGGGAATCTGAGAGTGAAATGCAACATCCATCAGCAGGGTGCGTTCCAGCCCTGTGCTGTGTGTGTGCCAACGATGATGACATCACACACGTGGGCAGACCCAGACTCCTGTCCTTCGACTGGGATTTCTCTTAGCCCCTCCTGGCAGGCAGGCAGGCAGGCAGGCACTTATTGTACCACCTTTACAGTGTTTCCCATTCCTGCTGCTGTTGGTCTGCCCTCTCTCCTCACTGGAACCTCAACTTCCGGGGTTCACTTGTGTTCAGACACAGCAGCCCCTCAGAGCTTTTGAAGAGCCGGTGGGAGAAAGGCAGGTTTCTGCCCATCATCCCTTGCCCCTATAGTTCTGGCTCTGCGTCCAGTCCTCACCTTCCTTACCATACTACAGTAAAAAGCTAAGGAGCCGTGGAGGAGAGGACGTCCACCCAAGACCCAGGACCTTTATTCAGTCTGCCTGGTTGGTTCTCGGCACCCACAGGTGAAAGGTGAGTATCTCCACCCCACCGCTACACAGAATCAGATATTTTTAGTATCCAGCTCTGAGTGTTCTTGGACATGATTCAACATCCCATGCCCTTTACACCCCCTCCATTTAATCTAAGCTCCAGAAGGACCAAAGGCATAGCAACCCGAAGAGTGCATGCAGAACCTAAGTGAGGGACTCAGCCACCAAGGAGGAGGGCACAGAGCATAAGGATGCAGGAAGGAGATTTAGAGTGCTGTGGGAGGGGGCAGGGATATGTGCTGAGAAAACACACCGGCTTTGCTCGCCTCCATGAGGACCTCAGTGACAGCCGCTGCGGTGTCTCTCACACAGGCTGGCCGAGCTCTTAGCTCATCAGGCCCTTGTTACAACCTTAGGTGGAGACACCTTTTCTCTCCACTGGACAGATGAGAACACTGAAGCACAGAGATCTAGTAAACCCCTCAAGGTCCCCAGGGCAAGTCTGCAGGAGAGCAACTGGTGTGACAGCCAGGAGAAAATCCCAGCCCCCGTGGGAGAGGTTTTCCCAGGAGTTGTACCCTGAACATGGAGGAGGGTGCAGGGTAGAATCATGGGAACGGGAGTCTTCTTTAGGGATGCTCTCTGGGACCTAGCAGGTGGTGTAGGGGTTACTATTCAATAGATTCTGCCAGGCATGGTGGTGCACCTCTATACTCCCAGCATTTGGGAAACGGAAGCAGGATTCAAGGCTAGCCTCGCCTACATAGTGAGTTTGAGGCCAGCCTGAGATACAGGAGACTCTGTCTCAAAGAGCAACAAACACCATGGATTCTTCATCTGCCTTGGGACATCCTTCCCCAGAAGTCAATGATACACCCCCTGGCCCCCATCCCACTCAGGTTTCTGTACTCATACTGCCACCCCGGCCCATCATTCAGCTGTATTCTCTTCACCACAGGTAGTGCCACCACATGCCATGCGTTTATTACTGTCTGACCTCTCAACTATGGGAGAGGGACTACACAGCCTGTTTCCTTTGCCACCCTTAGCCACTCTGCCCTAGCACCTAGCACGGTGCATATGTGGACAAGCTGGGGGTACTTAACAAATATTTGTTGATATGTTGAGATTAAGCAACACCTAGAGCTCTCTCCTCCTCCTCTGGGAGATCCATGAAGAGACCGTGAGGGAAACTAGAGAACGTGTTGCAATGAATGAAAATGAAAACACAGCCAGGTGCCGTGACACATGCTTGTAATGTCAGCACTTAGGGGGTAAGAGGTAGGGAGACCAGGAGTTCGAGACTAGCCTCAGCTGCACAGCATGTTCAAGGCCAGCCTGGGCTATATAGCACTCTGTCTCAGAAAACAAAAATACAACATACCAACGATAGAGAGAGGCAGCTAAGGCAGTGAGTGCTCAAGGGGAAATGTACTGCGGTAGGTGTCTATATTGATAAACACTGGCCAGATAGTAAACAAGGGACAAGAAAGAGGCTTCAGCGGGGGTCTGCAGAGTAAGCCGGACTGAAGTCTTCAATTGTTGCCTCTTTTAGAAACATTTATTTTGTGTGTGTGTGCTCCCTGCACGTCTGTCTGTGCACAGCCTACATACCTGAGTGGAAGCCAGAAAAGGGTGTCAGATCCCCTGGATTTGGGTTACAGGTGTTCTGAGCCACCATGTGGGTGTTGGGTTCTCTGCAAGAGCAGCAAGGACTCCTCCTAATTGTGGGCCTATCTCTCCGGCCCCAAACTGCCTCTTTTCTGAGGTGGTATATGTCAGGGAAGAGTTTATGAGATTATAATGGGAGAGTCCCCCCACGACACATACCAAACAGAGTTCTACATCAACACAGCCAGTTTTAACAGGGGTGAGGAGATGGTCCAGTGGATAGAGCACTTGCCATGTAAGACTCAAGACCAGAGTTCGGATCCCCATAACCCATGTAAAAGTAAAAGTTAGTGCCAGGCGATGATGGCGCAAGCCTTTAATCCCAGCACTTGGGAGGCAGAAGCAGGCGGATCTCTGTGAGTTCAAGGCCAGCCTGGACTACAGAGTGAGTTCCAGGAAAGGCGCAAAGCTACACAGAGAAACCCTGTCTCGAAAAACCAAAAAAAAAAAAAAAAAAAGTAAAAGTTAGGTGGGCAAAACAACTCCCTGCAATCCAGCACTCAAGAAGGCAGAGATGGGGGATCCCCATGGCAAGATGCTTAGCTACACTAGCCCAACTTGTGTGCTTCAGATCCAGTGAGAGCCCTTGCTGCGATAAAGTGGAGTAGAACCAGGGAAGACACTCACCGTCAACCTCTGGCCCCTGCCACACACAGGGGGAAAAGGCTTTTAACAGGTTACATCTAGTATTTGACTCTTCTAAGTCCTCCTCCAAACGAGAAAGGATGGGTAGAATTACTGAGTCAGAAACACTGAGGTGCAGCCAGGCGTGGTAGTGCACGCCTTTAATCCCAGCACTCTGGAGGCAGATGCAGGCTGACCTGAGTTCGAGGCCAGCCTGATTTACAGAGTGAGTTCCAGGACAGCCAGGGTTACACAGAGAAACCCTGTCTCAGAAACAAACAAACAGACTCCACACTCTCTTCCCTTTCAGTATTTCACTTTCCAAAATAGAAGTAGGGCCCCTATACCACTGTACACTGAAGACGTGACCTGTCCCATCCTCTCCCTTCCTCCTGCCTCCTATTCCCATCTCTCAGTTTGGCCAGCCACTGGTATTCACGGAATTCTAGAGTACGGCGCTTGTTGCTTTATACAGTATCTCCCATTCAATACTCCCAACACTCAGAAGGATTGCTCTCCCACTTAGCCGGGAGGATGAAGGCCAAACCATGACCCTCCTGTTAACAACCTAGTGACCCTGTCTCACTCAGTAAAACCCAAAGTCCTCCCAGTGACCCACACAGGCCCCCAAGCTTGCAGCTGCTCCTCCAACATGCTGACTCCATTTCTGCTCCAGGGTCTGCGTTTCAGGACTGTTGCTTTTGCAGGCAAAATTAACTCCCCCACACTCTCCTTCCCTCAGCCCCTTCCTGTCTCTGTCCAATGCCTGTCTTCTCAGTGGGGCTCTGCGTGGCCAGTGCCACCTGTCCCCAACACCTACACTCCCCAGCTAGCTCCATTTCCCTCTAGATCATTCACCAGCACTGAATGCACCGTATGGTCTGCTTTCCGTGTTTTTCCTGGTCTCCCTCTCTGATGCCACGTGCATGTAGAGAGTTGATGCTAGGAATCATCCTCCATCTCTCTTCCACATTATTCACTGAGCAGGGTATCTCAATCGAATTCAGAGCTCACAGATATGGCTAGTCTCATTAGCCCGGCTGCTCTGGGCTCCTATTTCTGCCTTCAGAGGCTGAAATTACAGGTGGACCTCCCAATACACTGGCATTCAGATGGTTCTGGGAATCTGAACTCTGATCATTATGCTTTCATGGCAAGTCCTTAACCACTAAGCCGTCTCCACAGCCCCAGAAACAAGCCTTTAAATGGTTTGCTCTTAACTCTGTCCTCAGGACCTAGGACAGTACCTAGCTTGCTAGTCACTTTAAACAAACTTTGGTTCCATTTATTTATTGTGTGTGTACCCATGTAGAGGTCAGAGGACACCTTATGGGAGTCAGTTCTCTCCTTCCACCACATGGATCTTGGAGGCTGCACTCAGGGCATCAGGCTTGGGAGCAAGAGATTTTAACTGCTGAGCCATCTCACTGGCCACTTGGTAAATACTCCTGAGTAAGCGAAGGGATGAGGGTAGGCAAACAGGGTGAGGAAAACAAAACAAAATAAAAAAACAAAAAACACCACAAGTCTAGCAAAATCCACAGCTCACACTCTTAATGACTCCACCTGCAAGGTGAGGAAGCTGTCAGAGCAGCCCCATGGTGGGTCACGGCAGTCTAGGACCAACCTTTCTGTTCTGTGGCTTACCTGAGGAGCACGATGGCGTGTGATAGCCCGTATGGGGTCTTAGTAATATCCCAGCCCCTGCAACTCTGTCCTCTTATGTATTTTTATTTTGTGTGTGCCGTATGTTTGCATGTGAGGGTGTGGAGGCGGGGGCCAATGTTGTGTGCCCTCCTCAACTGTTCCCTTTCTTTCTTTCTTTGAGAGTCTTGTGTTAAATCTGGAGCTAGCCAGTGAGCTCCAGGAA
>CABHPQ010150038.1:13296-27014 GCA_902168405.1 Peromyscus aztecus
CAGGTGTGGCAGTTACCTGCCATCACTCTAGGGACAGTGTTTCAAGGTCAAAGCTGGAACAGCTACCCACTACAGAAGTCTGTGGCAGAAGTGGATGGAGGCTGGTCACTTTGCATCCACAGTCAGAAAACAGGGAGAAACAAATGCTGGTCAGCTAGCTTTTTCCTTTCTATGCAGCCAGAAATACCAAATGTGGAATAGTCCCACCTTAATTAATCTAATCTAAATAATCTTTTAAAGACACACTCAGAGGTTTGTTTACATAGTGATTCTAGATCCTGCCAAGCTGACAGTCAATATTAACCATCACAAGTCTAGCCTCCCAGTGTGGCTGTATTTGATCTAAAGTGATTGAGGTTAAATGAAGTCATGATGGTGGAACTCTGGTTTGAAAGAACTAGTGTTCCTGTAATAAAAAACACCAGAGCCTCAGCTCCATCTGCCAAGTGAAGACACAGCAAGAGGACAGTCTGTCTTCCAGGCAGAAAGATAGCCCTCACCAGGACAGACTAGCAGACATCTTGACCTAAACTTCCTAGCCCCAAGAACTTTGGAGAATAAATGTCTTTTTAAGCTATGCAGACAATGGAATTTTGTTATACAGCTCAAGCTTACTACAGACGCAGGGTTTATTTAGAGGAATATGAGATGAAAATCGGGGAGCAATGCTTCCATCTGCAGAGGGTCATGGATAGTGTCTGACAAGACATGGTCTTTACTGGACTCCACCTGTACTCCACTACATGCTATGTAGAATAAAGCTGAGTGCGCTAGTCCTTGTCCAAAGTCTTCTGAGCTCTAATGTGGAAGAAATGCTACTGGACATTAGGAAGACATTAGCCAGGCAGTGGTGGTGCACACCTTTGGTCCCAACACTCCGGAGGCAGAGTCAGGCAGATCTTTGTGAATTCAAGGCCAGACTGTTCTACAGAGAGTTCCAGGACAGCCAGGGCTACACAGAGAAAGAAACCCTGTCTTGAAAAACAGAAACAAAGAAGGAAGAGAAGGAGGAGGGAGAGGAAGAAGAGGAAGGAGAAGAGAAGGAAGAGGAGAAAAAGAAATTTAAAAAAAAAAGAAAATATATCAACCATTGGAAACTTCAAGTCAGTCCTGTTTATTTAGTTTAAGAAGCCATTCAGAATTGTTCTTGCCAACTGCTTTCTTTCTTTACTTCCCTTTTCCAGATTATTCTGCAGAAACTCAGCACCAAGAAAGCCTGAATCCACACAGAAATAGCCAAGGTCCTTCAGAGGTGTAGATTTCTACTCATAAGTTAATCCGGGTAAAACAAACAAGAAACAGAATATGACAGAGAAAAGCAGATGGGACAGACAGAAAGACAATCTCTGCCTTTCCAATCTCTATGGAAGTTAAAGAGTGAGTCTGGTCAATGCCCAGTGTCTTGAATATATCACATAGTCACCTCAACCCTGTCAACAGCAGTGATAGATGCCAGGCTTCACTCCCTGGCTCTCACATTCATGTCGACACTACCTTCCTGGTAGTTCCTAAAGGTCCAAAGCCTTTTTCAGCCTCCGTGTGTAAGAAGTTAGAACTTTGATAAGCCCATCAGAACACTGATACGTAAGCAAGTATTTTTCTTCATGGTCATTCTAAGAGATAACCTTAATGCAAGAATGCCAGGGGCTGGAGAGATGGCTCAGAGGTTAAGAGCACTGACTGCTCTTCCAGAGGTCCTGAGTTCAATTCCCAGCAACTACATGGTGGCTCACAACCATCTACAATGAGACCTGGTGCCCTCTTCTGGTCATACATGCTGTATACGTAATAAATAAATAAATCTTTAAAAAAAAAAAAAAGGGCCACACAACATGAGAGGAACTCTTTTAAAATTAATATGATATCCCCCCCCAATCACACTCCATCACATCACAGTCACACTTCATCTTAGATAAACAGAATTCTCTCCACTTTGATCACCTACCTTATTCCTAGGACTTAGTTCCTCATCGCCTGGCTATTTCCTAAATTAAATCTATAAATAATAAACACATGTGTATACACCGACATATATTTTAAATATGCTGCAGGATGAAAGCATGCCCTAAGAGAATTTTTTTCAGTAATGAAAATACGGCTAGAAAAATATTTAAACTCTCAAAAATCTAGGAATTCGTGTTCTTAAAAATCCATCACATTATTACAAAGTCACATCTTGTTTATTTCCCATAATGCACAGCACAGTATTCAATAAATTGTTATGAAACAAAGCTGAACCAAAATTGTAAGCATTTGCCACGCTATTTGTTTAGTAACTAGGTAATAACACCACTGCTCTGAATACTATTTGAGATTTATTCAGGCCCTTCTCTTCTTTCTCCAAAGGTTTTTCCCTTGTTTGGATTTTAGACCTTCCTAAAAATCAGCGTCACTGTGGAAGCCTTTTCGGTCTTGTTAAACTGCACCCTGCTCCCATCTCCTGTGAATCCCAGAGCTCTTCCCCTTCTAATCAAAAGAAAGGAAGTTCGTGCACAAGTACAGGGACGGACACTCTCTCTCTCTCTCTCTCTCTCTCTCTCTCTCTCTCTCTCTCTCTCTCTCTCTCTTTCTCTCTCATACACACACCACCACCACCATCCATCCATCCATCCATTTTGTTTTACAGTTTAGGTGTTTCATTTTTATTGGTAACCCACAAGCTATTCTGTGTGGGGGTCAACCACTCTGTTTCATCCATTCTTCCTACAGATGAGCAATTGGATTATTTTATTTGGAAGACTCTGTTACAAATTAAGTATCTGGGCATTTTCTGAATAAGTCACTCTGATGAAAACATGTCTTCATCTATCTTCTGTACATGATAAGGAATGAAATAGATGATTTTTTCAAAAACTTTTCCTCTTAAGAAATTATGAATCAGTTTGACTTTATATGAGAGGATAATGAAAAGTAAATCCTTTAATGAATTTACTATGTTGGTAAAAGTAATAGAACCAATTTTGTGGTGCTAGGTGAGGTTGATAGGCATAAGAATAAGGAAGACATAAATCCACACAACTATGAACACCTGATTTTTTATAAAGAAGCCAGAAATACACACTGGAAAAAAGATAGCATCTTCAACAAATGGTGCTGGTCATGCTAGATCTGTGCATGTAGAAGAACACAAATAGATCCATATGTATCACCCTGTACAAAACTCAAGTCCAAGCGGATCAAAGACCTTAACCTAAAACCAGACATACAGAACCTGATAGAAGACAAAGTAGGGGATAGCCTTGAACACATTGGCACAAGAGACAATTTTCTGAACAGAACACCATCAACACAGGCACTAAGACCAACAATTAATAATGAGACCTCATGAAACTAAAATGTTTCTATAAGGCAAAGGCCACTGTCAATCAGACAAAGCAGCAGCCTACAGAATGGGAAAATATTTTTTACCAACTCCACATCTGATAGGAGATGAATATACAAAATATATAAAGAACTCAAAAAATTAGATAACTCAAGAAAACAAATAACTCAATTTAAAAATAGTTTGCAGATCTAAACAGACAATTATCAGTAGAGGAATTTCAAATGGCTGAGAAATGCTTAAATCCTTAGTCAACTGGGAAATGCAAATCAAAACTACTTTGAGATTCCATCTTTACACCTATCAGAATGGCTAAGATCAGTCACACAAGTGACATTTCTCACAGGCAAGGATGTGGAGCAAGGGGAACACTCTCCACTACTGGTGGAAGTGCAAACATGTACAGCCATAATGGAAATCAATATGGAGGTTCCTTAGAAAACTGGAAATTGATCTACCTCAAGACCCAGCTATACCACTCTTGGGCATATACCCAAAGGACCCTCCATCCTACCACAAGAATGCTTACTCAGCCATGTTCATTGATGCTTGTTCATAAGCTAGAGACTGGAAACAACCTAGATGTCCCCAACTGAAAAATGGATAAAGAAAATGTGGCACATTTACACATATATAATTTTAAATTATATTCCTCACAGGTTTCAGCCAGCTGAGGTGGAAAGCTGAAAATGATAGCTGGCCTTAATGTTTGCTTTCCAACCCTTTTTCTTGATTTCGCTCTCTAACCCCATACATTCCAGACTGCTTGGTAGATTTGTGATGAGCTTACAAAATAAAGGGAATTTTCTTGCTCATTTGCCTGAAATCTTGGCTCAAGTTCATCTTTTTAAACAAAATAATAAGCTCCAAAAAAATGCCCACAAGTTCAGCTGCCAAGACTCCTTTAGAGATCTTCCCAGCCAATGGCCCTAACTTTTGGGCCTTCCTGAGGCCTGTGCACCCAGATCCACACGGTTCTCTTTCTTGACTTTTCTTTCTTTCATACCAAATATTCAGCCCACCAAGGAATCTTGCTGGTTCTACTTTCAAAATCTGGTTGCTTCTCAGCTGTTCTGTGACTATACATGGATCTAGGCAAATCACATCTAGTGTCTAGATTACAACAATGATCTCCTACCTTGCCTCCCTACATCCACCTTTAGTACCCAATGCATTAACCAAAGTGACGCTTGTAAACATAAGCCCACCATGTTACCTCTCTCCACAGACCACCAGTGTTTGCCTCACTCACTCAGACTAAATGCCAAAGTCAACGCAAAGACTGGCGAAGCCATTCCCTGTTAGTTTTCCCACCCTTACCCTGTTCCCTTCTGACTGTCTCCAGCCATTCCCTTTGCTAAAGCCACGCCCTTTCCTTCTTTTTCCTGTGAAGTGCTAGAACATTCTTCACAAGGCTTTCACTGCTCCTTCCTCTTCAAGAAACAGTCTTCCTTCAGACAGACATGATGGTCATGAGCCCTGAGCTCTCATGGTCCCCTTACGGTTTTACTTTTCCAAAACAATTAGTTTCTGGGAGACATTTTACTTAACCCCTCGACTTAAAACTGTACTATAATGGATACTTACTATTCTTCCTTGTTTTCTTTTTCTTTATAACACTCATCTTCTACACAACTTTAAGTTTTTGTCTCTACCCTATAAATACTGTAAAGAAACCAAAAGAAAAGTGTTTGGTTCGTATCTATACTACCAGTGCCTAGCAGTTTATCACATAACAAACGTTCACATTTTTGTTGGATACTCTTAACAACCTAGCTAGGTGATCTATATCATCTTGAATAGCAGCTATGCTTATCGCTTTACTATCAACACAGTCTAGATTACTTTGTACCTACCCCATCTAGCAGTACCACAAGCTTCTTAGTGACCAATCGTAGCTCCCTGACTTCAGCCCACAGCACAAATCATACAGATGGGCTTCTACATTGTCTTTGTTTCCTCTCCTGTTGCTGTGATAAAAAATACTCTGACCAAAGCAATTTTAGAGAGAAAGGACTTACTTGGCTCGGAATTCCAGGTCGCAGTCCATCACAGCAGGGAAATCAAAGGGGACAAGAACCTGAAGCAACTGGTCACATCACACCCACAGTCAAGAGTAGAGAGCAAGCAGTACGTGGATGCCAGTGCTCAGTTAGCTCTCTTCGCTTACATAATCCAGGTCTCCCTTCCTAGAAAATGATGTTGCCTGCCAGTGAGTAGATCTGCCCACTTCAGTTAACCCAGTTAAAAAAAAAATCCCTCACCAGTATGTCCTCAGGCCAACCTAATCTAGACAATTCTTTGCTGAAACTCCCCCAGATGGTTCCAAATTTGTCAACTCTACAAGCCAAACCAACCACATTGCATGGCTATGTAACTGATCTGTGCTGTAATTATTAACCTGAGCACCAAGCCTTCCTGAAATAACCCAAGAGACAATAAAATGGTTTTGTATTAAGACACTAGGTTTTGGTGCCACTTATTACATAGCAAAAACCTGTTGAGACATTCTTATAACACGGCTTTTAGAAATTATGAATAATTCTCTTCTTGGTAAGTTAGACATTCAAAAATGCCCCCTGGTGATTTAGTTATCAATAAAATATATTAATCTTTATCAGTCAAGTAGGCCACTTACGTAGCAGATGTATAGATCGTAAAACACACAGCACCCTATAAGCAGTAAAAAGGTACTGTTTGCTTACATAATAGTACAGGCACAGGGAGTGGTTGCCTTGGGATTTCTATTGCTATCATAAAAATCAACTTGGGGAAGAAAGGGTCAGCTTATAACTATCAGGTCATACTCCATCACTTAGGGAAGTTAGGGTAAGAGCTCAAGACAGGAACCTGGAGGCAGGAGATGATGCAGAGGCCATGGAGGAGTGCCGCTAACTGGCTTGTTCTTCCTATCTTGCTCAGTCTGTTTCCTCATATGCCCCAGAACAAAAACCCAGGGAGTGATAGCACCCACAGTGGACTGGACCATCCTACACATCAACCATTCATAAAGAAAGTGCCACACAAGCTTGCCTCCAGCCCAGTCTTATGGAGGTATTTTCTCAGCAGAGGTTCCCTCCTCTCAGATGACTCTAACTTGTGTCAAACTGAAAATAATAAACAAACAAACAAAAAACTACCCATCATTGTGATTTTCTTCCATGTAACATGAAGTCCAGTCTAACAGATACACTGCTATCTTCAACATGTAGATTCCAAAGTCACCGTGAAAGTTTTCTCTATTCTCACTAACCAAAAGAGGAAATGAGCACTCAGGAGCACACATAGACAGTCTGCAAGACTGTAGATTGCACCAATGGATTCACAAAGGAATGGAAAGATCCACTTAGGAAACATGAAGACAGGAAACTATAGAGGAAGGGAAATAATGATGTCTCTTTCCAGCTAAAGATGATGACCATCTCTGGAAAGATTTGGGGACTCATTAACAGAAACGCACCATTTAAGCATTGCAAGTGGATTCATTTGGTGATTATCTGTCGATCTCATTTATTGTCTGGCAAATGTTTGGTCTTATATGATGCAAAGAGGGGATACAGGAAGTAGAGAGAGCAGGTATGAAGAACCCTCATAGCTTTCTACTTGGAAACTCTCAACCCTCCTCCCAGTCTACAACCCCTACCACAATAACAATTTTAACACCATATTACTTCCAGGAACAGTAATGAGTCTGACAGTTTCCATCCATTCACATACCTCCCAACCTACCAGATGACTCCAGCTAAGCCCTAAGTAACTGGTAATTAACTCAGGGAACATTTAGTATGATTGATTGATTGACAGGGGTCATAAAACTACCAGTTTTGATAATGGAATTGAAATTTTCATTGTATGAAGATTTAGCCTTGGCTCTCAAAAGCATTTCAGAATGTTCTCAATTATTAGGGGGAAAAAGGGTAATTATTAGGGAAGATGTGTGGACATAAGGAAAATGTGACTACCAGGAAAAGTCTCATCGGGGTCTCACAGATCTCACTTCCGTGCAGTCCCTCAATGCTGTTTAGTCTCTGAATCCAACATTCTGGAGAGGTAACCTACTTATTTAGAAAGGTATCATGCAATATGGTTTCTATTTTCATATCCATTTCCACAGTTCTGTTTTATTATAAATCTATTCTTGTAGCTTTAAAACCGAACTATGTTGTGAGACTATTCTGAGGATGTTTGATACTCTCTTCTTCCAACAGGACACACATTACCATCCATTTGCCTTGAGAGGTTAGTGTCAGGAAGAGGGAAGGGTCGGCTGCACTGAAGGAGGAATCCAGTGCAAGCTAGAGAGGTTGAAATGCATGTCTCATTTGAGAAGACCCACACACCTCAACTTAGTTCCTTTGTAGATTTCTTTTTGAAAAATCTA
Organism: Peromyscus aztecus; assembly: GCA_902168405.1. Lineage (NCBI taxonomy): Eukaryota > Metazoa > Chordata > Mammalia > Rodentia > Cricetidae > Peromyscus > Peromyscus aztecus. Next base: position 21,000 of record CABHPQ010150038.1, read on the forward strand.
TTATCCATGCTCCAGTGAAGGAAAGGAAGCACAGAGGGCCATCTTAATGCAGAAAGAAGACAAGCCAAGCCGGGGAGTTGTCAAAGGTCAGAGGTCCCTCAGAAACAAAGTCAGGGTTAAAAAGATGGGATTTTGCTGAAGCACTTTAAGAGATGCTCAGACCTACAGAGAGGGGTATGGGAGGTTCTACTTGTCACATCTGTTTTTCTAGGGCAGGCTTTAAAATAAAACTTTAGGACAAAAAAATTTAAATGTTCCATTAATAGCACAGTTTTCATAAATATTGCCTCTGAAAAACTCCATCTATTTGCACATCCACACCATCACCTGGGGGTGTTTATTGTGCTCTATTTGGAAGTAGTAGCTGGCTTCATGTGACTCAGAGAGAACAAAATCTACATATGACAATCTGCCATCTCAATCCTGCCATTCAAGGACAAAGGGAGATCAATTTGGATTATTTCTGTTAAACTACAATGTAACAAGAATGAAATTGGCCAAATTTGTTTAGTCTCCAAGTTCAGGTTGTTTGAACTCAGCTGACTTCAATCAGTTCCCAGAGCACCTACCACAACTGACCTGTATCTCAAATACTATGAAGCCTGCAGAAGTCTACAGGGCTCTCCCTGACTCTGGGCTGGGTCCAGTGAGCTCAGACCAGAGCTGTCAGCATGCACAGCAGTGTTTCGGTGTCCCAGATGGGATCATTTCCACTAAGGGTCACCCAAAGAAACCCGATGACATCACTTTAACGTTCATTCCCTTCCTCTGCACAGACTGTGAGTCTCAACTTGTGGGTCACAACCCCTTTGGGAGTCACATATCAGATCCCTGCATATCAGATATTTACACTGCAATTCGTAACTGTAGTAAAATTATAGTTATGAAGTAATAAAGGAATAATTTTGTGGTTGGGGTCACCACAACACAAGGAACTGTATTAAGGGTCACAGCATTAGGAAGGTTGCGAACCAGTGGCCTAAAACTATCAACATTTATGCAATTCTTTTGATGCTAAACACTATTTTCTTCCATAATATTTTATTGTTTTTTTGGGAATTTCATATCACGAACCCCCCAGCACCCTCACTTCCCAGTCTTCCCAGATCCTTTCCCCCATCTTGGGACATGCCCCCCCCCCCAAAAGAAAAGAAGAAAAAGAAAAAAAAAGCCAAACAAACAAACAAAAAGTCCATTCAAGCATGGTCAAACTCCTGGTGGCCAGTCCCTTAAAGAAAACTGAGTCCTTCCCCACCCCCACCCTTGCCAGAACCATCAGTTGTGGAGAGCTACAGTTCAGCATCCTTATCACAAATTTTAAGGGTTCTCTTCAATGGCTTTCTATCTAGGCTGTTACTTTTTTGGGGGGGTAGGAGTTGTCACAGAAGCCTTTTATGTTCCTCTTTCTCAACTGTGAGTCCGTAGTCATCAATACTATGGAAAAAGCATCAATACTATGGGAGCTTGGATGTTGTACTTACACACCGTTTCTGGTGACATCAAGGACCACAGGCATCCACATGGTCTCTGGAGTCAGCACATACCAAGGACCTCAGTATGGTCTCCAGGAGCAGTACAGCTCATGGACATCAACACAGCCAAAACACTATTTTTAAACTTTACAATAATGTGACAGCTAACCTGAGGAGACTATCACCATCATGGTCTTCTCTTTCTTCCGAGCTTTAGAAATAAGAGAGAACAGAAATATGCCTGGCATGCCGCACATTCTTAATAGATTGTCATCTACAGGAAAGTCATGTTCTGCCGGGCGGTGGTGGCACACACCTTTAATCCCAGCACTCGGGAGGCAGAGGCAGGTGGATCTCTGTGAGTTCGAGGCCAGCCTGGGCTACCAAGTGAGTTCCAGGAAAAGGCGCAAAGCTACACAGAGAAACCCTGTCTCGAAAAACCAAAAAAAAAAAAAAAAGAAAGTCATGTTCTATCTGAAATTATATGCACACACCACCCTTACACAGATCACTTGTCAAAAGCACAAGCTAAGCTCACTCACCGAGACTTCTCTTTTGCATCAGATGTATTTCAAGTGCGGTAGAAAAAGTTACACGGAAACATCTCCACAGTTAGGTTCTGGTCTACCTGGTATCTCATCTCAAACGAATAAGGCACAATAAGGTAGTAAAAGTACTCTTTTTTTTTCCCCCTGAGTCATTTAGCAAGCATTTCTTGAGAACCTTCAGAATTTAATGCCTAATATCGCTGGGAATAAAAAACAAAAAATAAGAAATACAGATATAAACTCAAAGAGTGCACTGAAATGTCTTACCTCCATTTTCAAAAAGTTATTCCTAAACCTGAATAGATAATAACAACCCAACAGAATGGTTGGCACCTCAAGACCCCGATTCCAGTGCAAAAGTTCATTCTTCCCTATGTTCCTGCTCACTGACCCAACCTAATGGTGGTCCCTCTCCTCTGCATTATCGCATTTTGCAGATGTGTCTGCATTACTTTTTAGAGATAGATATTTCATATCTTACATTCCTTCCATCTATTGACATAAGAATTGACAAACCATACGTATCTTTCTTTGTAAGTAGGTGGCAAACTTTTGAGGGAGTGGTGCTATGTCTTGCCCATGTCAACCCCACTCCTTACTCTTTTTATGTATTCTGAAGGTCCTCAAGAAACGTTTGAAAGTGGATCAGCAAAAACCAGTATGGGATTCATGCTGCCTGTCTTGCTTTTTAGGGCCCACCCATCTTCATTCACTATGATCAGCCTACATTAGACACAGCCTACACACTTGGGGGTGGGGGGGTCTCCAGAACAGCTGGTGAAGCAAATGGGAAGTGAGCAACTTACACTGGTAATCAATATTGCACCTCCCCTCCTCGAAGAGAAGCAGCTGTTCTGCATCCTCACAATCAACATTTGCAAACCCTTTCCCAGCTTTCCAAAGCCTTGGTCTCATTCCTCTCTTAACACTGAAGTAGACAGAGAGTTGTCCCCACTTTACTATTGGAAAAACACAAGTGGTGACTGACCTGCCTACCTAGTAACCTGTACTAGACATTCCTGCTTACACCCAGCTCTCTCCCTCCCCACTCTGCTGTCCTCCCCAGGAGACTGACTTGCACAGCTACTATCAACAGCTCACCTATTCTCCAGCTCTCTCTGAGACCCTGTAGCACTCCTTATTGGTTCCCCAGAACCCTACCCTGACCTTTGTGAATAACCTTTCTACTAAGTGTTCTTCAGTTGCCCATAGTAGACATACAATCTGTCTTGCTGGGATCCTGAGTACTGTATAGCAGTCTTGATCTCACCTTCTAACTTTTGCTCCATTCTTTGGGCTCCAGCTCTAAACACTTGCTGGTCCTGATACCAAATGAAAAGAAAGAGCATCTTCACATTCCACCCCACAACTCCTACTAATTGCTACACATAAGCAATGGCATGAGATCAAAAGCTCCTGCGATCAAGGCTGCTCCACTCTGCTGGTGAGCTCAGCCGTGAGTACCTGCAGACAGCTGGAGCTTTTTCTCAGTAAACAAGCAGGCTCCAGCTGCAGGGACATTAGTGGAAGCGAGACAATGCAATGACTCATCAGAGAGGCTGAAGTCACTTGACCCCCCCTGTGAGTCAGACAGACTCTGTTGTCAACAAAGCACTGATCTGAATAAAAACTAGCCCAGTCCTTTGCCTCATCTGAGTTCCTGGCAATCAAGGAGTTAAAAGACCCTGGGAGTAAGAGCCTATGAGATCCTCCCCTGAAATATTCTGTCCTTCAAGTCCTCCAAGCTACCTTTGATAGCCCTCTCCTTTTCTCCCCACCTACAAAAAAGGGTATTTCTGCAAATGAATCAGATAGAGGCTCACAAGGGTTGCATTTCTGAGATAAGGAGCAGAGGCCAGCAGCCAGCCAGCCACTTTGCTTTAATCATTTTGTGGGGCTTGGTATCCACACCTCCAAAGCTTTGCTACCCCCATCTTTCAAATTTTAGCTCTAACGAGAAACTCAATTTGAGAGGCAAGTACCCTCAGCTGGCTTTTCATACAGTCTCGTCCCTAGTTTCTCCCTCTCTCAGCTGAGCCTCCCTCACCTCAGCTTTTGCAGATTTAACACCCTTGCCACTGACCTGCCTGGCCTTGCAAGCTTTGAAGTTGAACAGTCACATGATTTGGTGAGCATCACATGCTCAGTGAGATAACACTGAGCATATACCAGGTGTCCATCATGTACTGCAGCCTTTGCTTAGCCATTGAATTGTCTTAATAACTCCAGCAGACAGCATAGCTGTGTGTGTTTTACAGATGAGGACAGGCTCAGAAAGGGTTTGGCTGCAGTCATCCAGTCAATGGTGAAAAGGAATTTGAATTCAGCTTTACCTATCTCTCAATTCCATACACTTAACTATTATCCCACTTCTGCATACATTTAATCATTTTAGTTTCAGTTATCTACAACTCTAGATAGAAACCCTCAGCACAGAGCAATACACCCCACTATTTCTGGCACTTAAGTTTAGCGCTTGGTTATTGAGTACCTACCATTCATTCAGTTGCTGTGCAGGATACCAGGGGCACAAAGTGGGAATCTCTCTTCTTCCAGACAGCGCCCATCCTAATTAGAGGAGAAGCCAACCAACTTCTTTCAAGGAAAATGGATGCCTTTGCACCATGGGATCATGTAAAATTTTATATCAGCATCAAAGCTGAAGGACTTCTGCTTGTTACTCTTCAGCTATAACTAAGACCCAAACAGGTGAACAGCGATAGGTATACTTAAGGAAACACTGGGAAAGCGAAGAGGTCAGTACAGTAGCCTGACCAGAGCTTGAGGGTAAAACAGTTTGAAATAGAAAGTATTTCCAAAAGTCCAGAGCATAAAGTCACTGCTCTCATAGCAGGACTCATTCATTAAACAAACATTTTATGAACCCGTATGAGCTATAAGTGGTGCAAAGGGAAGAAAGCCTAATGAGTAGAAAGACAGGCAAGTCAAAATTTACAGCCCAACAGGAGAAAATCATAGCAGCAGCTGTAGCATCCCATGAGAAGACAAAAAGAGAATGTCGTGGATCGGGGGAGTACAGGAAGATGAGGGTGTAACAGAAAGGAAAAGGTAGTCCCAGTGGGAGTTAGCCAAGGGAGACAGTTGGGCAGAAAATGCCAGAAAAAAATAAGACATGTTTTTTATTTTTTGTCGCTGTTGTTTTTGTTTTTGACTTTACCTCCATACGCAGGAATGGAGGTAAAAGAACCTCAAGAGATTGTGTGGGAACCACTGAACACATGCCTAAGTTTCTACCATTAAAGTCAGCCAGAAATTTATCCTTTTGAATTTAATGTTTTTAAATAATACAGTCATGGCAGCAGATAAACTATATAAAAGGAAATGCATTGGAAACCATATTCCCATGCCTACCCCTGGCCTCACACCCCATACTCCCACCCTCAACCCTTAGGTAACTACAAATAGTGCTTTGCTTTTCCTCCCTCTGATTGTAAGTACCAAGGCTCCGTGTATGCACACCCATAACTAAAACCTTTCTGAAGATCCACGCGGTCATCAGCAGTGTGTTGCCTGGGGACAGTACATTCTGCATTCTAATATTTTAAAAGAATGATTTTCTTAGATCGCTATTATGGCTTGGTAGTCTTCATGAATGGAATGCCCCTTGGATACATTATATTACCATCTTATAAACAAAGAAATGAGACTTGGAAAGGTCAAGTAACTACTTAGTTATCTATTTCCGAGAAGCAGTCCTACCATTCACCTGATGACTAAAGCTAGAAACCGAGTCTCTCTGTCTGTTTATATCAGTCAATCACCAACTCTTTCTGATTCATAGTCCTTACTTTCAAACCCACCCTCTTCTCCTCACCTCCATTACCAGCCCGTTCTGTAGCCCTCACTATCCCTCATCTGGTCAATATTATTTACTTTCTAGAGGTTTCTCTTTCTTTCTCTCTACTTACTTTCCAGGGCTCGCTCGCGCTCTCTCTCTCTCTCTCTCTCTCTCTCTCTCTCTCTCTCTCTCTCTC
>CABHPQ010150039.1:7362-42391 GCA_902168405.1 Peromyscus aztecus
GTGTGTGTGTGTGTGTGTGTGTGTGTGTGTGTGTGTGTGTGTGTGTGCATGCATTTCTACCTCTGCCCAGATGATTTCCAAGGCTTCTGTCTAACCCTGTGCTACTTCCTGATAGCTGCTGACTCCAGGCTTTGCTTTATAACCCAAAGAATCCCCTGATTCTGCTCAGTGTTCTCATGGAGAGATCCCCCAAACAGCCTGGATCACACCTTTCCAGCATTCTCTCCAGCAGGACTCGCTGAGGACGTCTGTGTCCTCCAGGGAGTCTAAATGCTCACTCTGCAGGTTCCTCTAATTTATTTCCGCTTTCTGCCATGTCCTATTCCTGTGAACTCTTTCCTTTATTCCGCGTGTCTTTCTCTGTCACCCGTCTGGGTCTGACCTTCCCTGCAAACTAAGTTAGGAGAGGCACTCTGCTATTTATGGCTGACCTTATCCCGTGCCTTGTAAGGGATGCTAAAGGCTTTTCTCCCACCCTCGCCAATGGATTTTGAAATTAATTTTAAAAGAGAACACAATTTCTAAAGCTGCCCTTCCTTGAAGGACACTTTATTCCCTCTGCAGAATGTATACTGAGGATTGGTCTCTGGGGAAAAAAAAATACTTCTGTGCCTCTGTTTTGTTTCATTCCTGGGGTTACACAGGGGATGCATGGCTTGGTGATACAGCGAATCCAGGGGAGCATCTGCTTTCTTTGGCAGAGTTCAATTTTCAGTGTAATGGGGGTTAGAAGAACTATTCCGAAGAGCAATAGCTTTTGCTACACAAAGCATCGTTTTGCCTCCGGCCAAGCCTCTCCACCTTGGTGGCTACTTTGTCAGAGTCTAGCATCCTGTAGGCATCATAGTGCTAGTGCTTGACGATTAAAAAGAAAACACTGCTTGTACACGCGCGCACGCCTTTTTTTGCAAAATTGTTTGTTTTATTACAGCCAAAACCCAAACTCCTTCCTTAGCGAGGAAAAGACAAAAGGAGAAAAAGGGACAGAAGTCTGGACAGTTCTCTGAGTCTGGGCTATGGTGATTTTTTCCTCCCATCCAGTGGAGGACTGGGACCAGAGTAGAAGAAGAAAGCCATCGGGAGGGGACCTCTTCTCTTCTGTACCTGGTCAACGCCCAGCTCCATCAGCATAGATCCTGAAGTGAGGCGGATGTGAACCAAGCCTAGCCAACCCGTGGTACCCATGTGCATGCCTGAGATACTGCAATAGCATCCGGCCTCCAGCTTCTTAAATCTGCATAAGTGAACTCGAGGGTTGTGAAAAGTTTGGCAATAGTAAAATGTGTAACGGCCAAACATTAATTCAGACGCAATGCATATGAATCTGAGGTGTCTGGCTGGGCTGGTCCATGTTGCAATACACGACTTCCCTTCAGCTGTGGTTCTGGACACACACCACGCACACACGGCACTGCACATGGCACACCATACAACACCTGAAATACGTATGTAAGAACTGTAGTGCTTTCACTATTTATTTTCTGTTCTTTAAAAAAAAGAAAAGAAAAGAAAGGACTGGACAGCTGGCTCAGCAGGTAGGAGCACTTACCGCTCCTGCAGATTCAGGTCCCAGCACCCACATATCTGCTCACAACCATCTGTAAGTCCAGTTCCAGAGGATCCAAAACCCTTTTCTAGCCAGCTCGGGTCCCTGCACACACATGGTGTACACACATACACTCAGGCACATACACATACAAAATAAAATTAAATATAAAAAAACTATAAGAGTTTAATTACAGAAAACAAAGGCTTCTACTATTTCCCTACTATGATTTCTCACATCATGTGTTAAATGCGTATGTGTTTGGATTGTATTGTACTAGAGTGTCATATTTTAAAAACTGCTATTTGAGTTGCTGTTCTGAGTTTTAAACAAAATTGTTACAAAGAATTTTGGCTTTGATTAAAACAGAATTAAGTTTGCAACATTTTCTAAACTGGCCCTAAACTTCTTCTGTTGTTTTATAGAATGCATTTATGCAAAGCTTTCCCAGCACTGATGATTTTAAACAAAATACCAGTTAGCTCTTTAAAACACCAAAGCTGTTCTAGGCTCCACTGTATCAAATATTCAGCTGTGATTGAATGCTATGCAAATATAAAGAAGCATTGGTATGCATATTTCATTGTTAATAATAGTGAGATTATGTATGTATATAAATTGTTTCGATCAAAACCAATATTTTATGATATATTAGCAATGTTTGATTGTTTGTTTATTTTATACACCTGTATACCTGGAGCCACATGAAAATTTCTCAGGCTAAGGGGGTCACAAGGGAGAAAACCTTAAGCAGCCCTGATGTAGCCTATGCTAGAAAGGAGGCTGGGGACATGGCCTTTGCCCCCTGGCTGTGTCACCTACTTGCTGTCACAGCTATGTGACTCTACCCTCGTTTAGTGGTGAGGGCCCACAGCACCACCAAGGCCTCTGGGGTCTCCTAAGCTGTCACACTGGTTTCTCCTCAACCTGTACCAGAGCTCTGAACCTTGGGGCTCTGAGGACCCTGGATGTGATTTTCACTCTAGGTACACTATGCTGGGGGCACAGACTAGGGGTAGGGTACTTTTTCTAAGAGTCTCCTCATCTCCCCTAAGTACCTGAAAGGCACAGGTCCCAACACCACCGAGCTTCAGGCACCAAGCTTCTGGAGTGATCCGATGAAAGCATAAGGATGAGGGCCGGTGGGGAGCAGGGCCAAACATCCTCACAGAGAAGAACCACAGTCTCTCCCTCTCCGCTTTCCTTTCTGGGTCCCCCTCCCTCCGAATCCGGACAGAAATCTCTCCCATCCTTCAGAACTCCTCAACGCGCATGTTCGCAGTACGGAAGTGCTGCTTCGGGCCAGCACATGAATCAACTCATTGCTTTCTTCATCAAGAGAGTCTTGCAACCAAACAACACCGGGGGCCGCAGAAGCGAGTGGCCGAGTTGATTTACATTCCGGAGCAGGCTCCTTATCTCCAAGGTAAACAGGCCTCAAGAGGCAGCAATTCTGTCGTGACTTCCTACTCACTCTGTGGTTTGGGGATAAAGTGTGTGTCCTGCTTCCTTCCGGCTGTGGGCTTTGGGCTCCGGCTTTCGATGTTCAAAGCCAGCTTTTCAAATTTATAGAAGCATTCACTCTCTAGTGCCTTGCCTTCCCAGACTATTGTTTCAGCTACGTGTTAAAACACCCCTACTCAATAACGCCGTTGGCTCCTGTGTTCCAGCCTGTGTCTGTCCTTATCCTGACAGAAGTTATTGTATAAAAATTTCATTACTGAGAGACTGGTGATGAAGATCATCATTCTACCTTTGCTCTGTTTAGCTTTCTTTTTTTTTTGTTTTTGTTTTTTTTTTTTTTTTTGGTTTTTTTTTTTTTTTTTCGTTTCCCTCCCCCCCCCCCCCACACCTCCAGACAGGGTTTCTTTGTGTAGCTTTGGAGCCTTCCCTGGATCTTGCTCTGTAGCCCAGGCTGGCCTCGAACTCACAGAGATCCGCCTGGCTCTGCCTCCCGAGTGCTGGGATTAAAGGCGTGCGCCACCACCACCCTGCTCTGTTTAGCTTTCTAACTGTATTTCCTGAGTCCCTGGTGAGAACAAAATGCAGGTGTGGTAGTTTGAATGTAATTGCCCCCCCCATAAGGAGTGGCACTGTTAGGAGGTGTGGCTTTGTTGGAGTAGGTGTGACCTTGTTGGAGGAAGTGTGTCCCTGTAGGGTAGGCTTTGAGGTCTCATACATGCTCAAGCCATGCCCAGTGAGTCGGTCCAATTTCTCCTGCCTTCTGATCAAGATGTAGCCAGCCCCATGTCTGCCTGCGCCCTACCATGCTCCCCACTATGATGATGATAATGGACTGAACCTTTGAAACTGTAAGTCACCCCAATTAAACGTTTTCCTTTATAAGAGTTGCCGTGGTCATGGTGTCTCTTCACAGCAATAGAAACCCTGACTGAGACAATGGGTTTTAATGTAGAAATTTATTTTACAAATGAGATTTTGTCCGCTGAGCATACAGATCAAATCAGATTGGCTCTGTTTCCCTCAACAGCATACATAACCATAAAGTTCCTGGTTAGTCTGCTGTGTGTTAACAATGTGTAATGGCAGGAACAAATGCCAGGTTGAGTGTAACTTTTAAATCAGCAGCCTTGGGGACTGGGGAGACGGTTCTGTGGTTAAGAGTGCTTACTGCTCTTACAGGGGACATGAGCTCAGTTTCTATCACCTTTATTGGGCAGCTCACAACAGCCTGTAACTCCAGTTCCAAGGGGTCCAGTGCCCTTCTCTGGCCTTTGCAGGCATTAGTCACACACACACACACACACACACACACACACACACACACACACGGGGTGGGGAGGAGCACACATTTATGTATTCGTGCAAGTAAAACACTCATACACATAATTTAAAATAGGAGAAAACAGAAATAAACATATTCCTTTGTATTTTTAATTTGTATAATGTGTGTGTGTGTATGTGTGTGTGTGCGTGTGTGCACAAGGTGCATGTGTGTGCATATGCATGGGAGGCCAGAAGATAGTTTTGGCTGTGTTTCCGCCTCAGATGTAAGGCATCTGTTTTTTGGGCCGAGGGTGTCTCTCAAGGACCTAGGACTGGGATTGTTAGGTTGGCTGGCCAGCAAGCCCTAGGGATCTTCCACCTCCCCCGCCCTGAGATCACAGGCACAGGCTTCCAGGCCCAGCTTTTTACCCGGGAGCTGGAAATTGGATTTAGGTCCTCGAGCTGTGCAGCAAGCCCTTTGCTGAGTCAGCAATCTCTGCAATCCTTTGTATAATATTTTTAGAACAATAATCTTAATTGGGGGAGTGAGTTATAAACCAGGCCACACCCCCATTTTGGCGACGTCTGCCTCCCGCTGCTCTTATGATAACGCATCTCTTCAGCTGTTTTCTAAGAATCTTTCCTGCAATATTTTAACTTTAAAAACTACAGTGTTCAGGATTGAACCCAGAGCCTTATACATGCTAGACAAATACTCTACTGTTTAGCTACATCCCCAGCCCTTCTTTCTGTAAAATTTTAATAACCTCAGCAGGTCCTCAGTCTCTCAATTGTGGCACATTTTTGCTTCTCCCCCCATAATAATTTTATTGATTATTTGGGAATTTCACATAAATGCACCGTGATCACACGTACTTCCCAGTCCTCCCAGGTCCACCCCCACCCTTGGGACCTTCCTCAAAAAAAGAAGAAGCCGGGCGGTGGTGGCACGTGCCTTTAATCCCAGCACTTGGGAGGCAGAGCCAGGTGGATCTCTGTGAGTTCGAGGCCAGCCTGGTCTACAGAGCGAGTTCCAGTATAGGCTCCAAAGATACACAGAGAAACCATGTCTCGAAAAACCAAATAACAAGAAACAAACAAACAAATGAAAAAAGAAGAAGTAAAAGAAAAGAGATATACCAAGTCCAATTTGTGTTGCCCACGTACTCATTGGAGCATGGTCAAACTCCCATTGACCAGCCCCTTAAAGAAAACCGAGTCCTTCCCCACCCCCACTCCTTCTAGAAGCCATCAACTGTGAAGAGATACACTTCAGCATCTTTATCACACTTTTTAAGAGTTCTCTGCAATGGCTTCCTATCTAGACTGTTTCTTTTGGGGGGTGGGGGTGGCAGGGAGAGGTTGTCACAGAAGCCTCTCTGTCTCTCACTCTCAACTGAGTCTCAGTCATCAACACCACTGCAAAAGAAGTTTCCTTGGCCTCTACAGCCGGCAGCATCATAGACCATGAACTTCCACCTGGTTCCCGGCAACAGCATTGATGACCACAGACATCCACATGACCTCCAGCAGCACCACAGACCATGGACCTCAGCATGGTCCCCAGTGGCAGTACAGCCTACCGACATCAGCATGGCCCTCAGCCACAGCATGGACCACAGACATCAACCAGGCCCTCAATGATAGCAGGGACTATGGACACCAACCAGGCTCACAGCAGTAGCACAGACCATGGACATCCACCTGGCGCTTAGAAGTTGCTCAGTCCACATATATCAACATGGCCTCAGGTGGCAGCCCAGGACATGGACATCCGTTTGTCCTCTGGCAATAAATGGATCACGAACATCAACATGGCCTCAGGCAGCATCACAGACTATGGACGTCAGTGTGGACCATGGGTATCAACATGGAGATCTTTCCAGGAGACCCAATCCGGGAGATGAACCATTCTCCATCTCGGACGTCCTGTCATTGCTCAGAGTCAGGGCAATTGTGCATCTAGGCATCATGTTTGGGGCGGGTAGAGCCTTCTCGAGGGTACTGCAGACCACCCTGCTGGCCCTACTTGGCAATGACATGCTCCCCACTCCACTGCAGCCTCCCACTGTGTACCTGCCGCTCTGGCCTCCGTCTTTCCCACCTCTCCACCTCATATTTGTTTGTGGAAGTGGCGTTGCAAATATATATTTGCCCAAATAGCTTTACATGCAAATACTCATTGCAATGAGTCATTGGTTGGGTTCAAGGTTTCTGGTTTCTGAAGCACCATAAATACTGGACCATCGCCAAGACTCATCTTGGATATGCTGTTGTTGCCCATAGTCAGGGTGATCTTTCGGCTAGGCAGGACATCAAGGAGCAGGATCTCCGTGAGCTCCAGGCCCTGCACATCTCCCTGCCCTTGAGGCTCACCAGGCGCGACCATTGTCCTTGCAACCTGTGGGCGGTGCCTCAGCCAGCCCCATGCTCTCTTTTAATAATGACACGTTGCTGAGGGAGCCCCAGGCCGCCACATACCTCTCTGTCCTTGGTCACTCTGTGGCTCCCTGGACACAACCAGAGCGCTTGCAGCCTGCGGGCGGTGCTGCGGCCCTATGCTCCCCTTCTCCCAGAAGATAACTAGCAGGAGTCAGTTCTCTCCCTCCACCACATGGGACCCAAGGATCAGGCTTGGTGCTAAGGGCCTTTACCCACTGAGCCGTCTTGCCTGCCTACTCTCTCTTACTTAATTGTCTTAACTTTCAAGAATCATCCAGCTGCTGGATATTTGCTTCCTATCTTGCAGTCCTACTGAGTACCGAGAATGACAAGTCTTTCTGCTGGTTACGAAGGGGCTGAGATTTAAGTGATGGGGTGCCACTGACCCTTGCTTGGATCCCATTCAGTTACCAGAGTGGCGGAATGTTTGCAGCTTTGTTGACATATATTTCACCCAATTAAAATATCCAGTTCAGAAGCTGGAGAGGTGACTAAGGAGTTTAGAATACACATTGTGATGGGCATAGCAGGCACACCTTTAATCCCAGCACTTGGGAGGTGTAGGGCCCTGGTCTCCTTCCATATTGAGTAAAGCCGTAGCCTGCTTGCCGACCTTGACCAGATGTCCTCCCTATGCTAATTCCCTGCCATTATCCACCCTCCTGAATGCTTAAGGGAAGTTCCTTGTTTGTGTATCCTGCATATTGGGTGTTAACAGCTTAGATGGATGCAAGATTGTAAACATCAGTAGCGAACTTCTGCCCTCTGGGGTTCTCCCATTGTGCTGTAAGCCTGTATTTAAGGTTTCCTCCCTCTTTCAATAAACGGCATTCGGCATTCTGCTGAGGCGAGTGACCCCTCGCTGGGACATGGTGAATGGGTGGTGGTAGCGCGGGTGTTATCCCTACAGGGAGGCAGAGGCATGTAGATCTCTGTGAGTTCAAGGCCAACCTGGTCTCCATAGTGAGTTCCAAGACAGCCAGACCTACATAATAGAGACAGGCTATCTCAAACAAAACAAAACAAAACAAACAAAAAGGAATATGTACTGTTCTTCCAGAGAACACAAGTTTGGTTCCTGGAGCCCATATTAGGCGGCTATACTAACTGCCTATAGCTCTGGCTCTAGAGGATCCAATACCTTCTCGGATTATCTCACCTGACATACAGACATTCACACATTGTATATACATAATAAGAATAAATAACTTGAAATATACCATTCAGTGGTTTTTAAAATATATTTCTATGACTGTACAACTATTCACACTAGCTAATTCTAGAACATTTTCATCACCTCAAAAAAAAAGTCCTTATATTTATTAGCAATTTCCCCCCCGCCCCAAGTCTGGCAACTCTTAACCTACTCTGTCTCTATGAATTTCCCTGATTTGGACATTTCACACAAGTAGATTCATACACTACATTGTCGTTTATGGCTAGCTTCTTTCATTTAGCAAAATGTGTTCAAGGTTCAGCCCCAGTGTGGCACGTGCCAGTATATTCCTTTTATTAGCCACATAATATTCCACTGTATGGATATACCATATTTTGTTCAGCATTTACAACAGAATCACTATTAGTACCTAAACTATACTTTATTTAGAAATTATCTTAAGTAGGATAAGTTATGTCTTTAACTTTTAAATAAGTTAAGCATTCTAACAAGATGAACGAGAGAAAGAAAAGAAAATTGGGGGAGGGGGGGAAACCAAGAAATTTCTATAGCTTTCCATTTTTCCAGGAAAACAGAATTCTGTGCAAGCCAGAAATAATTTTCTAAACCCTTTTCCAGTGTGCATGTGTTTCTGTACACTTTCTTAAGCCTAGAGAGCATAGCACTACACTGACCTGGTTAGAAGTCCTTAGGGAGAAAAGGAAGATTGAAGAGCATATGGAAGTGGCCATCTTGCTCCTTAGACCCTTAGACCTGTGCCTTGACCTCACCTCCACCTTGCTGGTCTGCCCTTCTGTATGCTCGTGGTGGTCCGTCTGGAGGTCAGTCCAGCAGACAGTTGTGGGAGAGCTGTGGGAGAGGTTAACAGTTATACTTAATTACAAGGAAATAAGATTTCTCCGGGGCTGCTGTGGGCGAAGGAAGCAGATATGATCAGTCACAGTGCTCTGAGAGCCTTGGAAGGCAGCTCCTCTGCAAATATAGGGTTAGCCTTTATTGTCACTGCTGTTAATAAGCCAGATGTTCTCAAAGCATTCCTCCAACCGGTGACAGGGCTTGGAAAATTGCTACCCCTTTATTGGTTGCTGAAACCAAATAAAAATCAAATTAAAGTTTAATTCACCTCATAATTTTCTTCATAGCAGCTCTGGTTGGCAGCCTTGAGGCACAGCCAACCTCCTCCTCCTCCACAGCATCCATCACTCTCAGCTGAAGCCCCCAGAGGCCAGCGAGCCTTTTACCTCTGCCAGAAGTCCTCTGTGGGTGCAGTCTGCAGCTGCAGAGAGAGCTGCAGCTCCAGCTAAGATGAAAGGGCCTGGGAAGCTGCTGGAAGATGCCAGAAAGGACTTTCCTCTACTCTTCTCCTCTGGAGTCTCCATGGTGACCGGGCAGGGGAAGAGGGTCTGATAGATATTCCAGCTATGTGACTCAGGCCACTCCTATATCCAGCCTCCCGAGCGGTACTTGACTGTGTGTGTGCAGTGAGGGCTGTAGCCACGGAAGCCACGTCCCCTCTAACAGTCCTGCTATCCAGACGGTGCCTGTGATAATGAGGGTTTGATTAGCGTCTCTTACATTTCTATGAAGATGTTTCTGGTTAGTGAGTGAACAATGAGTGGATGGACAACAAAGTCACCTTCTAGGTGTTTCCTTTCAACATCATCTTTATTCTTTCACTGTCTCCTCTCCTTTTCTCTTCCTTCCTTCCCTTTCTTTGACGTACAAATAGCCAAGGCTTCCAGGGCAGCACTCCAGCTCTGACAGATGACTCCACATGTGTTGTGAGTTAGCAGCCTGCTACTGTCTGGGTGAACTCAGGAGTTGGGTTTGCAGTTGTGAAATGCACGGCTGCTCTACGGCGAAAGCCGGCGGGCTCCTCCTCAAAATCGGACAGAAAACCACGAAGGATCCAGGAGCAATAAACATAGAGGAACCGAGAGAATTCCTCCAGGCTGAGAACTGCTTCATAAAAAGCCACTTCGGGGAAGCCAGAAGGGTGGACATAACCACCAGGCAGGGATGCAAATCCTCCTTCGCAATTAGAGCCCTGTTCACCCACTCCTTTTACAGCCCAGAGCCTGCTGGTGTGGGGGGCTGCAGGCTAGCAGGGGAGGCTAATGCCAATCAGCACCTTCCACCTGAGCAAGTGCCGCGGTGGAGAAACATACAAATGGAGCCAGGAAGTGCTCCGCAGAGGACATGACAGAGATGCAGGCCAGAATTAACTCCATATGGATGCGGTAGAGTGAACACTCCATCAGAAGGGAACTGGGGGGCGGAAGGAGTGCGGCAAGGTAGCACATGGGAGATTGCTTACCTTCGGCCTCTGCTCACAGATAAATCAGGCATTTCCACTCTTAACTGTGCCTTTAAAGACAACCCGAACTTCAATGCATGTAGCCATGCTGATCTTTGTACTTGTGAGTGGGAGTTTCATTTGTTTGCTTGTTTTGTTTTTCTTTGAGGCTTGAACCCAGGACCCTGCTCTTTCCAGTCACGTACCCTCTACCACTGCGCAGCTAGCTTCTCAGCCTTCTTTTTCAAATAGGAGTTTTCTCTTTAAGGGCTTAGAGTCTTTGCCATGGCATTATTTCTTGATAGACCATTCCAGAAAGAGCGTGGAAGCGGTACTATTGCCTAGAAACACTTTGACCTCACTGTACAAAGCGTAGCGCGATCCCTGAAGCTGTGTGGAATTTAATTATCCTCTGGTTCCGCCGTCACAGAAGCGGCCGAGTCAAGCATTCTGATTTGAATTCATGAACTAGTATATCTTCCTGGCAGTCCTGGTGAGCTTTCAGTTGAGACGTGCACTTTCTAGAGATCCTTCTGCCTCCCATGCCGGCCCGCTGCATCTTCCAGAGCTGGCAGCGCATACTAACAGGCCCTGATACCCAGGATCTGAAGAGGGAAGGCTTGCTCCACAGGTGGCCCGAGCACACAAAAGGTTCCATCTACACAGGACACTGCTTGGATTTCCTCCTCCGCTCCCTTCACTTCATATTTTTTTGTTTTGTTTTCATTGAACATTTTCCAGACAGTCAGGCTTACTCTACGGAGTGTGCATAGAAATAATAAAATTTCTATTTTATCTACTATGATAAAATAATAGATAAAAATAGGGGGAAAGGGTCACTGAGTGAAGCAAAAGGCATGGGTAGGAAAGAAGTAGGGGAGAACATGAAGGAAGTGGAGGTGCAACAAGTTTGGGGGTTTTCTTTTTTCTATTTTGTTTTTAAAATGGGATATAAGAGAGCCATTGAGATGGCTCCATGGGTAAAGACGCCTACCGCCAAACCTGAAGAACTCAGTTTGATCCCCAGGACCCATATGGTGGAAGGAGAGAGCCAACTCCTGAAAGTTGTCCTCTGACCGCCACACACACAGAACACAAACATTTTGACATAATGACTGTTTTAAAAGATGAAATGATAATGGTGCTGGTTTTCCGGAGTTGTGAGGACTAGGGCACAGCGCCTTTGCCCACATCGCCTCTGCTAGCAACTGTCTCTCCTCAGTGTCTTCACGTGCTCAATGCCCCTCAAGTGTCACCTCCCCACAGAACTGTCTCCCTGTGTGAAAGCCACTGCTGGGGCTGGAGAGATGGCTCAGCAGTTAAGAGCACTGGCTGCTCTTCCAGAGGTCCCCGGTTCAATTCCAGCACCCACATGGCAGCTCACACCTGCCTGTAACTCCAGTTCCAGGGGATTTGACACCCTCACACAGACATATATGCAGGCAAAACACCAATGCACATAAAATAAAAATAAATGATATGTGTGTGTGTGTGTGTGTGTGTGTGTGTGTGTATAAAAGCCACAGCCTTCCCTTAATCTCTGTTTAACCTGTTCCATTTTTCTTTGTAGCAATCATTAGCGCCCATCACATTCCACACTTACATTGTTGTTGTTGTTGTTGTTGTTGTTTACCTTCTCTCAAAGGGATAGCAACGTCCCTGGTCCTGGGACTATTTCTGCTGTATCTAAGCACCTCACACAATGCCTTGGCACAAGGAAGTTTTTAGTGAATGAATGAATGAACAAATGAGGTTCTTCAACGGCACAGGCAGGAATGGAATTGAGAGACACTTGTGCCCCCCCACCCCCCGACCCCCAGGCTATCAGAGAGTCGAAATGTCTCCAAGAACCCAATGCTGGGAGAAGGGAAAGGATGAAGTCCCCGAAGGCTGCAGAAGGAGGTCCAGCAACTTCTTGGACTACCTTGCCGCAGAGACTGGAGGAGGAGCCCAGACAATAACGGGCATGATGGGCAGGGCCACATCTTGACCAGAACCAGGACTGCTTACATGTCTATCTCTTGCCCTCTATTTACACCTAAGCTTCCTGTCAGGACCTCAGAAGATGGGCTTGGAGGTCCCTGAACTCCTTTATTTGTTTTTCTTCCTGGTGCGGCTACGTTGGATAAATCTTTTTTTTTTTTTTCTCCGTTCACTGTCAGAAACCATTGGCACACAACAAATAAGTTCTTGTTTCTACCTAGAAACGCCCAGCACAAACATCAGAAGGAGCTTGTGGTTTAGATCGGATTGTGGGGCTCCTTGCAAGAGGAGAGAAATTCCTCGCAGGCAGGTGGCAAATTCTTCAAACATCTCAATATTTACTTGGGTGTTGAAGCCCCATGAGATGATGTGTGAGTGGCCATAGAGAAATTCCCTGTGCCCTGTCCACTGTCAAAACTACGCTGGAGAAACGACAAATTTGTAGGGAAACTGGCAAAGGTTCTTGAGTTTTAATCACCAGTGCTTCAGTGTGTTTTGGCTGTCAGAGTCTAGCCTCAGCTTTCCTAAATCCCCCTGCACATTCCGTCCTGCTTAGCCCAGGGCCCCAGCCCCATTCTCAGCAGGACCTCCCTCCCACCAGACTCCTCCTGCTCATTCTCCTAGAAGAGCAGCAGGGCCGCTGGCTAGCTCTCTTTAATAGGCTGCAAGGTAGAAGGGGGCGGGGTCGGTTATAAAGTGTCTATGCCATTCAGATGGCTGGTTTCTGGGAAAAAGACACACAAGTTCAGATTGGGGATTTAGAAGTGGGACTTCTATAAACTGCCCCCCACCCCCGCCCCGAGTGCTAGCGTGCTAGCCCCCAAAGAAAAAGAGAGGGGGAGCTCACAGGCTGCCCTCTCTGGGAAGGCTGGATGTGGGGATGACTAATACAATTACCCCTTTGGAATTTAGCTTAAGAGATGAAAGAAATAGACCAGAGGTAACAGTTGAAACTCCCACCCCTCCTCCCCACCCTCTCCTGCTCAAGAGTCGGAAAGGGAGCTGGGGAGAGGGAAGGGGAGGGGAGGGGAGAGAAGGAAACAAAAAGGGCACCTGGGCTGCCAGCCGGCCATCAGCTGACATGAATGATGCTGACCCGAAGGCAAGATGGAGTGTGAGTTTCGATCTCCTGGATTTATGACTGCCCTGCAAATAAATGCCTATGAGATGGATGCTGGATCGCAAGGTTCTAGAGGAAAGCAAAGTCAGCGAGGGTCAAGAAAAGAGGTCACTGTCCATGGCTCGCTCAGGCCTAACAAGACAACTGAGCGAAGGCACCCAAAACTGACTGACTAACCGAATGGCCCCTCCCTGGTACGTCATGGTTTAGGATGTGCTGGGTCTCCCAGGCGGCATCCTCCCAATGCCATTGGCCACGCTCATCACTAGGAGGCCAAGAGCAGAGAATTTCATTTAGGTCTTTCCATCAGCCTGCACTGTGGCTCCCTTTCACCGTCACCAACTACATCCCAAAGCCCTTTCCAGGGAAGTGACAAGTGGCTAGGGCCACGGAGGAGACTGACCTGACCCCCGAAAATTGGGACTTTTTCAGATCTTAGAAACCTGAGACACCACCACAACCAAGAGGAGCTGAAGAGATTCAACAACTAAGTATAGCATGCTGAGACAGGGACCTGGGGCAGAAAAGGGATGGGTGGGGAAAACAGGAAATCCAGATAGAGCATGGATAGAGTATATAGACTTCTGCTAATAAAAGTGTATCAGAACTGGGTCATTAATTGTGACAAGTGTGAAATGTCACTTATAGGGGACACTGGGTGGGCATATGGAAACTCCAGTACTGCTTTCAATCACTTTCTATCAATCTATAAGATTCTTAAATAAACTTATAAATGTGAAATACTAATAGTATAGACTCAAAAATAAGAACTTTTTTTTCTGGAAAGGCCACGTTAAGACCTATTCATATTCTATCTGTCTATCTCTGTGTAAACTCTGTGTCTGTATAAACAAATAACTTTCTACAATATACAATAAATATTTTTATAAGCAAAGTATTTAAAAATGTTCAAAGAGTAAGTGTACTCACAGGAAGTATATAAAGATTTCCTGTCATTGCTAACTATATAGCATCCATGTTATGTTAGCTATGACAGATAAACCAGAATGTACAGGATCAGTGCAAATACTGCATCATTTTACATCATTGTGCATCCTTGCATTTTAGTATTGGCTATGAGTGTCTAACCCCTGTAGATATGAAAGGATGCTGTCATTAAACTGACCCTGATTGAACGATGTTGTAAAAGCATTCTCATCTAGTGGCAGCTCCGGCATAGTGGAGGGTTTTCCCTTGCCTGCCTGTGTCCATCCACCTCAGGGAAAATTCCCCCCTGCCACTCAGGTCTTAGATCTAAGCTGTCCCAAATTAGTGCCCACAGGCCAAAAGCTTCCACTGGGATCTCTTCTGACCCATGTTCTTCACAACAGTGTCATTTCAACTCCAATTGTCCCCCAGGAGCCTGTGTCCAGAGTCCCAGAGTCGGAAAGCCAAGGATGCAGCTCCTCTACAAGCTCCAGGAACCTCTGTACTTGTCGGTGTTCTACCTTAACTCCCCTAGTTTTCAAACTCTCTACAAATGAATATGCAAACATCTGCTTACTATTTCCCTGCCCCACATCGGCTTTCCTTTCTCAGACTGCTAAGTCCACAGTAGCTGCTTGTTCCTGGATGCTGTTTTCTGTGCCAGTTCCGGCACTAGGGAAATTCTACTCTTACCCTAAATTCCTTTCTATTAAGCCTACATAGTATCCTACACCTAACCCTATAGTTCTACCTAATTTTATAGATAGAAATTGAGAGAAAGAGAAAGAGAAAAACCTAGACACAGAGAGAGATTTGCTGTAGCCTAACTTTTATTACTTAATTCGGCTTAACTTTTGCTGCTCTACTTTATCTATATACCCAAAGAATAAAATACCACTACCTTAAACTTAATACGAAACTGGACATGTCCAACTGCTTGTGCAGTGCTCCCTCCCCCACTCACTTGCTCGGCACCCAAGTCCCTAGTTCTGGCACTATCTGTGGGAGGCCAGCTCCCACCTTTTAAAGGGTTCCTGTGAGGAGGAGAGAGTTTTAGATAGAAAGATAGTGAAGAGGAGAAAGACAGAAACACAGGATAGCTTCGGGAGGACCTGGATCAAGCGGTCCCTTCAGCCTCTTCAGAAGGGCTTTTTATAACAATGCCAAGGGGCAGGGCAAAAGACCTCTTCCTTGCTAGATCAAAGCATACCACACAGCAAAATGTAGACCCTTCCAAACACCTGGTAACCATGCCCATGGTCAAATCATCCCCTTATGCAGCCCTCCTGAGTAAAGCAAGCTCAGATTCTCCGACCCTGAGTAAGGTCTCACTAGGAAACCCCTGTAGGTCTCTACACCATTGTCTCTAAGGCAATGTTCTCAGTGGTTTTATTGTAGGTTCGCTGTTTCAGTCAGTTATGATATATGCAGCACATGCTAGTTAGCAGAAATGTTTGCAGGAAGGGCTATGAGCCTGATAGATATTTCTGAAGTTAAGCCTACCTGAAAACTGTCTGGGAACACTACAATTCTGTGAGGTTAATACTGATTGTCAACGTAATAGGATCTAAAATCACATAGAAGACGGCTTGGGGTATACCCTTAAGGGACTATCTAGATTAGGCTAATTAAGTTGGGAAGACTAAAAACCCAAAAAGCCCAGCACCATTACTTGGCCTTAAAACCAATCCTAAAAGAAGACAGGAACATTTCTTTGGGTCCAAAAGAGCACATAAAGAGAGAAAGGCAGGTGAATGGGAGCGTCTACCCCTCTCTACTTCCCAGCTGCAGGAACAATGTGGCCACTGCCTCCAGCTCCTGCCACTCTGACTTCTCCATTAGGATGTGCTGTGAACCTTCCTTCCTGAATTTGGTTTTGCCGGAATGTTTTATTTTGTTTTTCAATAGCCACAGGAAATAACAAAGATAAACCCTTTCTAGTCTGGGCTACTCTAAGAGAGGTATCAATTAAAGGAAAGGACCCAAGTCAGACTTCAGTACTCCTGGTCAGGATCCCAGGGCCCCGACAGGAAAAGGCAGTGAAGAAAATACCAGGAAAAACAAAAGATGGACCCAGAAGGCTGTAGGACTGGAAAGCCAAAGGCAAGTCCAATACTCATATGCCATGCTGAGATCCTAGCACTTCAGTCAAAGTGGCCAAGGACCAGATTCACACCCCACAGAGGATCTCAGTTCTGAGATAGATTTCTTTGATTTCATCTGCTAGACCTCTCTGATTCATATCCAGTACAGCCCAATCATATTGAATGAAACTAAGCTTGTGGTGGTTATGGTTACACACACACACACACATACACACACACACATATATTATGTGTTATTATGTATATAATATATTATATATATGTTATAATGCAAAGTCTGTCGGCCATGAGTAGCTCACAGTAAATGCGAATTAATCATGAGCTATTGCCATTAACTTTAATATGTAGCTGCTCAACACTAACAAGAATCCAGGACCCCAGGTTTGTGTCACTTCAACAATCGAAACAGATAACTTCACCAATGAAAGGAACCTGAGCAAGGAAGTCAAAGAAGGCTTAACATTTTTTTGACACCTCCTGCTGTGAGAAAGGATTGGTTGCCCCTCCTCGTGATTCAGGAAAAGTTTATTTTCTGTAATCAACAGATGCCATATCAGTTTGGAGCTGGCCTTTAGGGGGGCTAACAGTTTCTGCTTTGGTCTTTTGGAGCCCTAAGCTGTCACAAGAGAAGGCTGATTACCCTGCAGGAGGTACCATGTGGAGAGACTCTGGGAGGATGAACAGCGACAGGAGCCCAGCTTAACCCACTCCCCTGGTTGTCCACTCTCAAGCTGCCAGAACAGAGACAAAGCTACTTTGGATTCTCCCAGCAGCCCAGTGAACATCTGAATTCTACTAGTCACCTTCCTCAACTGTCGCAGAATCCCACAGAGGATTTCCAGAAACCCCAGCCTACAAAAACAGAGATGAAATAAAAGCGTGACTTTTCAAAAATAGAGATAAATGCACCTAACACAAACGTGGCCATTTAAAGCATATAATTCTCTGCCTTTTAGCACTTTCAAGACTTCGTACAATCACTGGTTCTATCTAATTCTCAAGCCTTTTTTTTTTTAATCAGCCCCAAAGGAAGTGCCATACACATCTAACAGTCACCCTCTAGTCCAGCAGCCACAAATCTGCTTTGTCTGTACGAATTTACATAACCTGTGCATTTCATCCATATTGACTCTCTTGTATGTGGATACTTTTATTAAACATAATTTTTTGAAGTTCATTCATGCAATATCAGTACTTTCAGTGGCTGTGTTTTTAGTTTCTAAGTTTCAGGGTTGCTTTTTACATAGTAGTAGATTCCCCCAGAACACTTACTTTGAGCCCTAAAATTATAGTTTTCTTTACCAAAAGTTTTCTGACCTGTAGCCACAGTGCTGGACTCTTCAGGGAGCCTCTTCCACATGAGTGCACTTGCCCTGTATTTTCATGTGACTTCCCCTTTCAAAATTAATACAAAGAATCCAGGAAGCACATGCAGGTGGGAGGTGGGGGTCTGTGAAGTACTTGCTTCAAAGAAATAGCCAGATCTAAACCCAAGTGGCCCCTGGTTGGCTAAGCAACAGCCCACAGATTCCAGGTGTGCACATTAGAAAACACAGTGCTCACTGATGCACTGAAAATCACATTAGCATCTAAAGCCTTTCAGGAAGCGCTCAGAATGTTTTAAGTGAGAGGCCTGTAATTACAAGTGTCTGTACTGTTAAATAGCCTCTGAGGGTCCACCCACTAATCCGGCCACCTCCGTCACTTTACAAAGAAGCCACATGGAAGCTTGAGTTCGGCAGGGATGTTTGGTCACTACTGTGCGACAAAGAACATCGGAGAAGCCGTGTGTAGGCTGAACTTCACCAACTGGTTCCGGGTCTCCTACTCCTGACCTATTTCCCCAATTCAAGGAAGATAAAGGGGCATGATGGAAACTTTGGGGTGTAACATCGGGTAATCTAACTTGGAAGTTGGGGCATTCTTGAGAGCCTTGTGAGCAGCCAAACAGCCAAATCCGACTCAGATGAAGTCCATCCTTGATGGCAATGTCCCATGGTGCGTCCCACCCGTTTTCAATGCTAAGCCACCTACAGAAGCTTTAGAGATCTTCCCAAATGTTCTTCAGACGCCACCCAGGGAGAGGCTGGTTATCTAGGTTTCAGATCATCTAGAGTGTGTGTATTTTCCCTAAAACATCGCCCCACGCCCCTGCCAAGGGATTCCAGTGAGCAGCCACATGTAGGAACCACAGGTTTAGATGAATGTGGCTTCAATTCAGTAAATCAAAACCACATGCCAGTATCATCCAATGTGACTGACAGACACCACACTCACAATACGCAGAGGAGTAGATAATATTTCCTGAGGGCTTGGTAATAGTCTGCCCTCTGATGAAGAAGATAACAGAAGACAGACTGCGTATGGAGCTGAAGCAAAAGCAAAGAGGTGACTTACTGTAAGGACACAGGTTATCTCACAGTTACCCAAGGTTGTACCAAGGTCCAGAAGCAACAGACGGGGAAAATCTAGAAAAAAAAAAATTCACTGTCAGGAACCAAGTGTCCGTGTCCCCTTCTTTTTGGTTTTGTTTGTCAGCCTCTGTTTTACCACACACCCCTCTGTCCTTGCTTCCAATACAGTCTGGCTGGAACAGGCAGAACTGGCAAGCCCATGCTCTGCAGCGGACCTCGCCTGTGTTTGCTTTAAACATTAGTTTTCCCGTATCCGTTTCTCCCCCATCCCTCTCTCCTTCTTTCTGCACTGACAGAGATTGAACCCAGGGTCTTGCCCACGCTACTACATGAATGCTCTACCTCTGAGCTATAGGCCTAGACCCACAAGTAAATTTTTCAATGTAAATTGTGAGGTTTCATTCACAAACACCAATTTTGATCTATAAACATTTGATAACATGGCAAGCTCAACTCGCCCGTGGTGACAGCTGGCTGGAGCTGAATAATGCCACCACTTTTCAGGGAATACAACCACTTTTCTCCAGTGTCTGTCTCAGTCAGCTGGGGCTGCTCTTCTGGTCTGTTTTAATAGATGCTATAATGTAAGCTCCTCTAGAGCAGGGGTGTTTCACCAAATTGACTCTCACATGCCCGAGGCTTGTAGTTCTCCGCTGGGAGTAGCTCTCGGAATCATAGGAAAGCTTTGAAAAGTACATTTTCCTGGCCCCATTTTAGAGCTGCTGAAACACACCTTCCAGAAGTAGGACCAAGGAGTCTGCATTCTTGGAAATGCATCAGGGACTTTGAAGAATTTTTGTTTAAAAAACAAAAACAAAAACAAAAAACAAACTGAGATCTTTCTTAAAATTCTCTGAAATAACTAAAGAAGCAGAAAGAAGGAGATAGGTTGGTTAAAGAGGATAAACTGAAAAAAGGAAGCACAAATTCTGAAGCTTTTAAAGCAAGTATTTGCTGCTCAGCACTGTTTACACAGTACAGGCTGAATTTAGAGCAAGATGGACTTAAATGGTACTGACAACAATGTCTATTGCTCTCGTTTCGAAACATCAGCTCCTTTATAACCTGCCAAATATTTACTTTCAGATGAATATTCAATACAATTTCCTAAGAATGTCTAATTATTCAATAAGATTATATAATGACTTTACTCTTGAAACACGCTTGTATGCATAGAAAACGTTCAATAAATAAGAATAGTTAAGCTAAAAGTTAAATGAGCCTGGATTGTTTTATGCAGGTTTGAGTTTATTTTATTTTTTTTTTAAGATTTATTTATTTATTATGTATACAGAAGAGGGCATCAGATCTCATTACAGATGGTTGTGAGCCACCATGTGGTTGCTGGGAATTGAACTCAGGACCTCTGGAAGAGCAGTCAGTGCTCTTAACCTCTGAGCCATCTCTCCAGCCCCTAAACTCATGCATCGGGGACTCGAACCCGGGACCTCGGGCACCGCGGGCGGCGCCCTAGCCTCCGCGCCACCGCTCGGGTTCACCAGGTTTGAGTTTAAACCCCACTCTCCCCTAGGCTGGACACTGTTATATGAGCTGTATAATCTTTCTTGTCCATAGAATTCTTTACCTTTCTCTTTTTTCTTTGGTAAGCCATCTCCTGCTCCCTTCTCCTTCTTCACCCTGGTCACTCACTCCCCTGCAGTCTTTCCCGCCCTCTTTACCCAAGAGCCTCTCCTGGCCATTTCTACATCATCTCCGCACACCTCCCTGTCTTCACCATGCAGTCTACTGGGAACAGCCTTCTCTTCCACACTCCCGGGCGGCTCACCCTCTCTGTTCAGCACCCTCTCTGTTCAACACACACATCTTCTCATTCCTGTCTTGCAATGCCAGACTAAGCAAGGACTTGTTTACATCACTTGGCAGAAACTAAACCGAGGCACATGGAGTTTACATAACTTGACTGCAGTCACACAAGCATTAATGCACAACGAAAGCAATTTAATCCAAATTTAGGTGACTTCAAACACGAGGCTCTGGCTGCTACTCCTGGCTAAGTCTGGGTGATGACCTGATTTTATCCCCTGCCTGAAACAAGACAGACAACAGAGGTGAGACACGTCACAGTTTCGAGACACTAGAGATAATGGTGACTCTTCAGTCACGTTGACTGGATTTAAAATCAGCAGAAATACGCCTGGGGGGGAGCGTGTCTAAAGGTGTTTCTAAAAAGATTTCACTGATGTGGGATGTAGCACGAATTGTTAGAAGGTCTTATTAATAAAAAAAAAACAAACCCAGAGCCAGGTATTGGGGTGAACGCTGAAAGATCAGAGACACAGAACCAGCCACAGCTAACCTCACATTGCCACTTCCTCAGCTGATCCTGTTTCCTCAGACTGGAAGCCTCTGAGTCCTCATCTAAATGGATCTCATCTGAACTGCTGCTCAAAAGCCTAAAAGCTTAGCAGACTAAAAAGCCTCTAGTTCCTGGTCCCCACGCCTTATATACTTTCTGCTTCCTACCATCACTTCCTGGGATTAAAGGCGTGAATCACCATGCCTGGCTGTTTCCAGTGTGGCTTTGAACTCCAGAATGCTAGGATTAAAGGTGTGTGTGCTACCATTTTCTGGCCTCTAGATCTAGTGGCCGTTCTCTGACTCCAGATAAGTTTATTAGTATGCACAATATATTGGGGGACACAATATCACCACAGTGGGAAGACCCAGGATGCAGGAGGCGCATTTCGACAGGCTGGGGTCCGGGACTCAATGAAAAAGAGAAATGAGCTAAACACGCTCCTCTCTGCTTTCCGCTGCAGATGCGGTGTGACCTGTCACCGCACACGCCTGCTGCCATGCCTCACCCTACCGTGATGGTCTCTACTCTCAAACTGTGAGCGAGAACAAGCCTTTCTTAACCTGCTCTTCTCGGGCATTTGGCCATAACAAAGAGAAAAGCGACGAATGTATTAGGTGTTGGGTAACAAAGGTTAGTGATTCTGGGAAGATGAAAAATAAAATTAACGAGCTCTCCCATAACGTCACCTTAAGGGGGCCTCCAAGCCAGGGCCCAGTGAGGGAAACTAAGTGTGCTGATCTTCTGGAGTTAGAGAGACGAAAAGTCTGGCAACACCCAGCAGATGGCTCAAAGAACAAAGCCCGAGGGGAGAGAGAGGTGTACAGAGAGAGGACCCTAGGAATCTGTAGAGAGAAAATCGATCCAAATGCCAAACATAGCAAGGGAAGCACCTGAAAGGATCCGAGAGAAATGGCCCCTTAACTGGTTACCCATCCAGACTGTGTAATTCATAGGGTCCTCACCAGAGTTCTAGGGAAAGTCTTGCCTGGGAAGTGACAAATATTTAGTCTTGGATTAAACACTACCCTGACCACACTTAACATGGAAGCAAGGGCCAAAAGGATCAAACTATTTCCAAAATAACTTCAGCTCAGCATAAAGCTCAATAACACCAAATTGTCTGTCACCCAACAGGATACATCGCGATTCACAATGTCTGCCACCCAAGCAAAGATTACTGAGTAGACAAAGATACAAAAGCTCCAGGTGTGGTGATGCATGCCTGTACTCCCACCACGGAGGGGTGGGGGTGCTGAGGCAGAAGGATCGCAAGTTTGAGGATATCCTAGGCTACCCAGCAAGACCCTGTCTCAACAAACAAACGAATACAATAAAACATGACCCAGATCAAGGAGAATAATTAATTGGTTGAAGTGAACTGGACCAAGCCAGAACTGGCCCAGATGATAAAATGAGCAGGGAGGCCATGGGAGCATGGGGTTGGTGCTCAGGAATGTTAGTCCTTTTTACTTCATCTTCAGAAACACTCATCTCTGGAAGGTGCCACCATCCACACTGGCAGAAAGGAAAGCTCAGTGTTAGAGTGGCGGTGTGGCTTCGCTAAGCTTCCGGAGGGACTGTCTACACACGGACTAGAATTAGTTCCTTTAGTCGTGTGTGGCAGCATTTACCTGTGTTAAAGGGCTGCAAATCCCTGGGTACTTCTAGCAAGCAGAAGTCAGGGAAAGGCAGCCGTTAGCACTAGTTACTATCATCCGTCTGCTGGGAAAACAAGCAAATAAAAACAACCAAAAAAACAGTGCAAAAACAAAGAGCGTGTTTAGCTTAAAATGCTTATTTGGATTACTTGGAAGGTAGAATAGGAATCAATTACTCTAACCCATTATGAGACCCATTACTGAACGAATATACACATAGGAATCTATGAAGTGATTATTTTTCATGTGGTTGGGCTTATCAGCTGTCCAGGTAAAAATACAGGGCCGCTAGTTCCTGTTGAGCCACTGGGAAACCATTAGATGGAGTGTGGCCTCAATGCAATATTCTTGTTACACTATCCGTTCACTGCAATTATCTTTAAAAACTAAAAACACAAACCCAACAACCCTCTCCCAGCATATGGCCACTAAAGCCATAGGGTTTTTCTTCTATGTCATGTCTGCTTCCATCTATTTATTTATTTGTTTGTTTTATTGTATAGGTGCTATGTGTGCATGGATGTCTGTACACATTGTATGCCTGGCCCATGGAGGCCAGAAGAAGGCAGTGGATTCCCTGGAGCTGGAGTTACTGATGGTTGTCGGCTGCCATGTGGGTGCTGGGATTTGCCTGTCTGGGGACACAGATGCACAGCTGTGTCTGACAAGTAGTAGGCATCCGAATTCAGGTTCATATGCTTATGCAGTACAGGTACTTTATTCGCTGAGCCATTTCCCCAGCCCAGTAGATATACTTTTGAATTCTAAAAGTCATAGTATACTGTTGAGCACATAAATTTTATTTTGATGTGCACAATAAGTTATTTAATGACTGGAGAATAGAGAATGGAAGTCTTTTAAAAAGATTTTTAATGTGGGAGAGAGGAAAACATGTAATTATCAGATGAAATAGAAAATCATTGTATGCTAAAGTGGTCAGTTATTAGGCTAAGCCGTTGGGCTTAATATGGTCAATGTTTAAGGAGAAATAAAGCATTTACCAACTTAAATGCTTGAAATGGATTGTTAAAGATTCCATCTAAATGGCAGAGGGAAATTGTGGTGCCTCTGATGGTTTCAGTACTCTGAAAATGAAACTCTTATTACGGACAGAAGCCCATGTATTCACAGTCACATGCCTGATTTCTAGGCATATTTTAGTCATCTTATGTGGGCTTGGAGAGGGACACATATTGCAATCTCGGAAGTTTGTCCATAGCCAGATCACCCTAAGGTCCCCTCTCAGCTCCAGTCCCCTTCCACTCTCTTCTCACTTTCCAAAGTTTCCTTCTATCTCGTACCGTGTTGCTGCACAGAGGCCATTTAAATTATCACTTACTTCGGGCTTATACAGCAGGAAAATCTTCTTGGCCAGGAGGCTTGTGGTATACTTCCAGTCTAGAAAAGAAACCATGTTTGCCAAACTTCCCAAATCTCTACAATATCTGAAATTATAGCAAACGTAGCTAATGGTCTACCTGGCGCTTGCCAGCTCCTGATCATGTTAAAATGACCTGTTCTCCTCATGGCCCCAACACCATCATTGTCAATACTGCTGGGAGGCCATTTTTTTTCTTCTTAAAAAGATACAGAAGCAAATGCCCAGGTTGTCTAAGGTCTTGTAACCACACTGTCTGTGTACCAACTGGCTTTTCCTAACTAACCAAGCTTTCATCCTATTTATCATGGTCCTGAAAGTTGGTAGGTTCATTTTCCTTCCAAAACAACTCATAACATTGCTGCATGACATGGAAGGGGGTCAAGCTTGGCTTGAGCTCTACTTCTAAAAACATCCCAGCTAAGAGGTACAGTGCAAGGGAGAGCTGTGGGGAAGCTGATGTGTCTGTGAGACCGTGGGGCTAGAGCGATGGCAGGGGCAGGGGAGGGGATGTGTTGAACAATTTGGCTGTTCTCTCCTGAGTTATTTTGTAGCCAACGCTGCATTAGGGAGGCATTTTAGGAAGCTTTTACAACCAGGCAAAGAAAGATTCATTGTCCTCTTACAGGGTGAGCAAGCACCTGCCGGAGCTTGGCCCTGCCTCCCCCTTTCAATCATGTTGGGAGAGCAGAGTTGAAAGGCTTTCATGAGCTCCAAAAAGCTGCCTGAAAGTGAGCCTCTACCCATCTTGCAAAACTGAAATGTCTCCTTTCCTGGTGTAGAGATGCAGTTCATCTCCCTAAGAGGACCGGTCCTCCTCCTGAACGAGGAGTTCCTCAAGCACAGCAAAAGATCACCTACAACTCGGCATTTTTCACAGTGCTCCCAAAACTGCCTTGACCACAAGGGTACACAGTGTGTGTGCAGCAAGTGAAATAAATGCAGATGTTGCCATGGTTTGAATACAGTTGTCTCCTCTGCAGCTCATTCAGAAATTGAATTGCTGTTGGGACTGTGTGGGAAAATGCAGCCTCTGACAGATGTTGAAATCAGTAAAGGGATTCATGTTCTCACAGTTCTGGGTTCTAGATTAGTTACTTTAATTGTTGCTGGGCGTGGTGGTGCATGTCGTTAATTCCAGCACTCAGGAGGTAGAGACAGGCAGATAGATCTCTGTGAGTTCAGGGCCAGCCTGGTCTACAGAATGAGTTCCAGGACAGCCAGAGCTATGTGTAGAGATCCTGTCAACAACAACAGGTTGTTATGAAGCCACGCAGCCCACGTTTTCTTTCTTCTGCTTTTCACTGTGGTTGAAGCAGCATGAGGCTCCGATCAGCATCAAGCCCTCAGACTCCCGCCCTCCAGGACAATGAGCTAAAGCGAACCTCTTTTCTTCATAAATGACCCAGTCTTAGGAATGTGATATGGCAACAGAGATTGGATTAAGACAAATGCCTCCAGAGATATTTTTAAATGTTTAGAAGTGATCAGTCTGAGATAATACTAAGAACACAGTTATCTTTCTTCCCTATCAATGTGATAAGATTCAAAGGATGATTTTTACACAGTTTTAAACAAATCAAAGTCTATCTAATCAGAAAATTTCTTCCCGAGACCTAGAGAACATTTTAAGCCTTCTGGAATACAGTATCGCTAGGCTAATGTCTCTGTTTTAGACGTTGGGTCTGCTCCTTTCACAGGATGTTCCTATTTTCTTAAGAAATTAAGGACACATACAGGCTGCGTTTTTGCCCAGAACATCAAGCTTGATTGTCTGATGTACTGAGTAGACTCCTATTCAAGGTCCAGCCTAGGTGCCGCCTCTTCTGGAAGCCCTCATACACAGACCTTCTTCTACGTTCAAGTCCGTCACTGCTCCCTTTTTTTGGAACATATTTTGGGTGTTATAAGTGAATCAGTAAGTAGTACTTCTTTGTTCATTTCATGAGATTCTTGAGAGCAAGGATTATAACATATTTATCCCTTTCAACTAATTTAGGGGCAGACAGCTTAGTCCATAAGTGCTGGTTGGCTTGAACTGAATGATAATAGAGAATTTTTTTAACTTATGAATTTAACTATATGGAATCTTGTGAATATATAGAAGAGCTTCATATTTGGTTACACATTTAACAAATAGATTTTATTAAAATGTTAAAATCCCATGAAATCGAGGTGTCTCAGAACATCCTAGACGCATGGCCATATGGTTTTAAAACTGTAAAATATCAGCAGCTTGGATTTATCTAATTTGACAAAGTGAGGTGCTTCATTGGCATCGGAAAGAAATGTCAAACAAAAGCATGCCAGCAGCCGGGGTGGGGAGTGCGTGGGGGGGGGAGTTGTTTAAATTAATTTCAGTTGCCAAAGGGATGAGATTTACTTCCAAATGATTTGTTCTAGTGCGGATCTAGTCTTGTGTCCTGTAGAAATTGGTTTAATACCTTTGGGTACTATTTGGCTCCCTTTCACATAGGTAATGAACAATTTACTTTTTAAATGCTATCTAAAACAAAAGCATTTATTATAAAGAATTGGTAATTAAAGAACTAGATTTTTCTAACGTTTAAATCAGGATCTTAGAGAAAGGAAGAGGATCGTTGGAATGAATGCTTTAGGGCTGAAGATGTAGCTCCATTGGCAAAGTGTTTGTATAGCATGCAGGAAGCCATGGGTTAATTCTCAGCATCACCAAATATCAGGAGCATAGAGGCATGAGATCAAAAGTTCAAAGCTAGTCTCTGCTACCTAGGGAATTTGAGGCCAGCTGAGCTAAATGATACCGTGTCTCCACAAAACAGAACAGAAACAAAACCAGAATACATTAAAAGTAGTAAAATTACTTGGGTTTAAAGAAATGTGGGTGTTGAGAGGAAACTAAATCTTTTTAAGCTGGAGAAATTTTAGAATACTTCATGAGTTCATTTATTCACTCAACAAGCTTACATTGAGGCTCACCAAAAATACCGCCGTGCTAGTAGGATACAGCTTGAAAGGAAGTTCCAGCAACTTAAAAAGTTAAGTATCCTGGGGCTGGAGAGATCGCTCACTGGTTAAGAACGCTGGCTGCACCACCAGAGGATCCAGGTTTGATTCCCAGTTCTTACATGGCAGCTCACAACTGTCTGCAACTCCGTTTCCAGAGGATCAAATGCCCTCTTCTGGCCTCTGTGGGCACCAGGCATATGCACAGTGTACAGACACACATACAGACAAAACACCCATACATGTAAAAAAAATTAGCTATTTTTTTTAATTAAATTTTCTTCTATAAGACTTATAAAAATATGCTGCAACTCCTTGTGGTTGTTGGAGCATGAAATACATTGCAAAGGGTAAGAGGACTAAAGTCTAACTGTATCCCAGGTGAATTTGATAAATTTTGACATTATTTCCCTAATTGCACATTAGAACAAACAGAATTTAATTCACAGAGGAGCCCAGGTATTATGAAGAGTGGCATGTGCAACTTTCAGATCTCAGGGTGTGCTTGTGATGAGCTGTACTGTGACAAGACTAGGCACAAAGTGCCCACCGTCTGGCTTCTTCTGAGTTTTAGTCTTTGTTTTCAAGAACCTTGGAAGGAGATAACTGACCGTGGATGTTCATCTAAACCAACAAACCATTGGTATAAAAACAACACTCATCTGGGCTTTTCATGTCTGCAACGCAACAAGCGTGCCACCAACTATCAATTATGGTTTCCGCTTCACTGGGCTTGTGAAAGACTGACGTCTGTGCATGGAAAGATAATTAATAGCAGGACTTTGTGCAAGGGGCTAAACACAGCACAGACTGCAAGCTCAGAGCTGTGTACTCAGGTTGGGGAAACAGGGAGGAAAACTTTAGAAAGGCTGTGAGTGGGAGGATCTTCATCTTGGGGGAGGAATGGGAAGAAGGGTAAGCACAAGCAGGTGGAGCAAGGCGGAGGGGGTGGGGATGGTACTGGGAAATGATTGCCTGGTCGAGATAGCACAGAACAGAGGTCACAAGCTGGAGTCCGAGGCCTGATTTCGGTTGTGGGATGCATTACCTCCTGGAGTTTACTTTGACCATAGAAAAATGGTGGAATTTAAATCAAAATCTGGATTTCTGATATTCTCTTAAAAATCAGAAAGTCTAGCAGTGATGACCTACATGCTTGGAAGGCGATAACACCTTGAACTTCTGCCTCACTTCTGTAGACCCAAATGGCAATCCTACTTTGATACAGTCTCAACCTGGCCCAGTACTTATTTACTTCCTCTGTCTTGTATTTACACAGATGTAGTTTTTAATATTTAATATGTGTATGTAGTTGTATGTCTGTGTGGTGTATGTGTGTGCTCACGTGCAGGTGTATGGGCAGGTGTACATGCATGTGTGTACACTGTGTGTGGAGGCCAGAGGCTGACACTCATGATAGTCCATTGCTGTTCACCCTTTTTTTTTCTGAACCTGCAGCTCATTATTTGGCTAGGATGACCAGCCAATGAGCTCCAGGGATCCACTTGTCTCTGCCTCACCTCCAGCTCTGTGGTTACAAAGGCACACTGAGATGCCTGGCTTTTACGTGGCTGCTGGAGTATTTAACTTGTCAGTGTTCCGCTATAGTAGCAGATACATCCCAATTATTGCAGACTTGTATCCACGGAGTTTTATCTCTCTTTTTTATTGCATACCATTCGAAGTATGTCGTGGCTACGCTTCACATGCCTCCCCACTTTGAGATCCAGGAGAATTCACACCCTCGACTGTTCTGTCCCCATGATGGGGACACAGAGCAGGGAGAGCAATGGCAGAACCATGAGAGTGATTCTTAACCTTCACGCAGTCATGACACATGTCACTTCTGATAATACATGTGGTCAAAACTTGTCACATGCAAACTCTGATGTCAATAGCCTGGAAAAGCAGAATCCTACCATGGGGCTACTTCATGACTGATTAAGGGTATCTAATACAACCTCCAACAGTGTTTGAATGTGTTCCTCTTCTGCTTAGAAAATATTTTGGCATGCAGTAGGCATGGGAAGAGGAGACCCTTGAATATTAGCTGCAAAGCTCTGGGAGTGATCTAAAGTTCCACATACATGTAAAATACAGAAAAAGAAGTTTTTTAAAGAATGGCACGAATCCAGGATCGGGGCTTCACATATCCTCTCCAAGGAGCATGCAGCTGACCTGGACAGAGGCTGACAGCGGAGAAGGGAAGAGTCGGATCCCTTTGCTTTGCCCCTGTCTTTATTTACAGCAAAGGACAGAACACTTTGTCACCTAGGAAACAACCAACAAAGGCAGTGAGTAAAGCTGTAAGAAATCCCTGTCTGTTCTCTCAGAGGTGACTGGGGCTAAGTGGTGGGGTGGGGTACCCTGCCACTCAACTGCCCTGAGTGCTGGGTAGTGTGCAGTCAGGCAGGTGACTCCAGCTAGAAGAAAAAGCTGTTTGGTCTTTGATGGCCACAGCTGACTGAATAATATGTACCTTCTTGCCTTTTGGTATTCAAAGATGACACTGCCGACTGAGGAGAGTGTGGCCACAATGTCAACCTCTGACCTACGCTGGGGACAGTACAGTCTCTCTGCTCACTAGTTATTCTTCACAGTTTATACCACAGTGAGTGCTCTTGTAGCCATTACTCTGAAGAAGCTATGAGAAACAGGCGGATTTTGCTCTCATTCTCAAAGGTCATTTTTATGTCACTGCTTACAGATTAATTACTAATCTTATCTTACATTTTAATACTAATTTGCATACAAACTGGACTAATAAAATTTTTCCAAAAGCCGAATATGGTCCCATCATAGGCTGGAGATTCTATATTAGCTGAAGCATTGGTGACAATCATTTCTGTGCATCTGGAAGGTTTGAAGTGATGTATCATGTCATGGTGGTTTGTTTGTTTGAAACAGGTTCTCACTATGTAACCCTGGCTATCCTGGAATTCACTTCATAGACCAGGAAGGCCTTGAACTCACAGAGATCCACTTGTCTCTGCCTCCCAGGTGCTCAGATTAATGACATGGACTTCCACACCTGGCTTATGTCATGTTTGATAACATACTGGCACTATCCAAAATGTTCTTGACCTTTGAAATAGAGGGATTTTTTGGTTTGAGTTTTGATTTTGTTTGAGACTCGGTTTATCTCTGTAGCCCTGGCTGACCTGGAACTCACTCTGTAGACCAGGCTGGCCTCGAACTCAGAGATAGATCTGCCTGCTTCTGCCTCTAGAGTGCTGGGATTAAAGGTGTTAGCCACCACTGCCTGGCTGTAATAGAGGTTTATTTTATTTAACTTTCTTTTTATTTATTCTTTGTGTCTTTCACATCATGCATCTCAATCCCATTTATTTCCCCATCCCTTTATATCTGTCCTCTGCCCTTGTGACACCCCTCCTCCCCCCATAGAACAAAATTTAAGAGAAGTAAAAGGAAAAACCTGGTCACGGAAGCTGTAGTGTGACGCAGTGTGTCCATATATCTTTACTCTCAAGTGTTCGCTGCAAAGAGTCATTGTTTGGTTCAAGGCCTCTGGTTTCTGCTACACTATCAATGCTGGGCCCTCATTAGGACTCCTCTTGGATATCCTGTTGTGACCCTGTGTTGTGGAGATCCAGGAACTTCGGGTCTTCAGGACTGGCCCCTTCACCTGCTCCCGCAGATCACAGATGGGGTGAATGTTGGGTGGGCCAACTCATAATCCTGGTTCCCAGCCTGGGTAGTTGCAGGGTTGGTCAGCCCACAAGCTCTTCTCCTTCCTCACCACCAGGGTGAGTTCTCCAGTATTGCTCTGGCTAGTTCGCCTCTTGCAGCAATGAGCAAGGGGTGGAGCCAATTCTCCTGTTTTTCTGCTCTCAGGGTTGGTTCTCCCACACCTGGGCCATCTGGGCCAACTCTACTGTGTTGCCCAGGCGACGTGCAGAGGCCACTCTCCTGAGGAGGAACAGCTCTCCCGCTCTTAAGACCTCAGGGCCATCTCTCCCACCCACCTCAAGCAATGAGGGGCGCGCCGGGGGAGGGAGGCAGCATCTGTCCCCTGCCCACACCACCATATGGCAGATGAGAGTCAGGGCCCGATCTCCCGCGCTCACGTGCTCGGATAGTTTACCCGCATCCCTGTCAATAGCATAGGTGCTACCCAGGCGAGGTGAGGGACCCACTTTCCCGAGTGCTGCAGCTGGTAAGGGGGAGGGGGAGCTCTCTCTTCCACCACAGGTGGCAGGGGCGAAGGGAGGAGGTCATCTTTCCCTCGCACTCTCCGCCTCTGCCTCTGCCTCCTGAGTGCTGCCACCACCATCTGGCTGAAATAGAGGTTTTGTGGTTTTTTTTTTAATTTATTTATTTACTCTGTGTGTGTGTGTGTGTGTGTGTGTGTGTGTGTGTGTGTGTAACTGCATTAGTTTATGTGCACCACATGTATGCAGGGGCCTGTGGAGGCCAGAAGGCACCAAATCCCCTGAAACTGGAGTTACCGGCAGTTGCGAGCCACCTGACGTGGGTTCTGGGAACCAAATCCTTGTCGTTTGTGTGAGCAGTAAGTGCTCTTAATGATGGAGCCATCTCTCCAGCCATTGGAATAGTGTTGAGCTTGGGCTTTCCAAAAATCTCCATCAGCCAGGTAATATAACAATTCAGCTGAAGGTAGCCCAGTGTGACTTTATCTTTGTAATATGTATACTCCACAGCACTCCCGTGTCTGGGGACCTTTTTACATGCCTGTTCATAGCTGTAGTAAATTTTATTTTCATTGTGCTGTATAAAACAGCCAGTTTTGCTATAAACATTGAACTCAGAACTTTATAATCAGTTCTAGTGCCTTTGAATGCTAAACCAGAGTATTAATATCTCCCTATATAATGTAGTTTTACCGCAGTGACGGCAGATTGAAGGAAACCTGAGTTGTGGCCTCAGTTTGCCCACTTATGTGGCCATACATGAGTCACTTATCCATTCATAGGTCTGATTCATATGGATGGGTCCTGGAATATACTGTAGAATTCTTTTCAGAACAATATTCCAAAGAGCCACATATAGTCACTGGGCTAGAAGCTAATGTTGAAACCTATGTAGGAGTCTACATCTAAACATGCAAAGAATGTGCACAAGTGGATCGTAAGATGTGTGGTATTGTTGCTTCTACTATTATCCTAGTTAGACGGTTATAGGAAATTTGTACTGACTAGCTGGAATGCCAATAGTGACGCACATCTTGCCAATACTACCTACAACTCTTATTCTAACAGCACTGTGTGTGAACAGAGCTGGCTCTTGGGGTTTTTTAAGCAAGCATACGTTGTGCAAGCTTCTACAAGATACAGTGTAAGTACTACCTTGGATAGCCTACAAAGTTCTGTCGGGAGGCGTACAGACTGGGATTTGCAACTTGGCTTTGAACCTGTGGACGCCAGTTGGTCACTCAACCTCCGTGAGCTTCCGTTTCTTCATCTAGAAAGTAGGCTGTTCAAAAACATAAATGTGGCCGGGTGGTGGTGGCGCACGCCTTTAATCCCAGCACTTGGGAGGCAGAGGCAGGCGGATCTCCGTGAGTTCGAGGCCAGCCTGGGCTACCAAGTGAGTTCCAGGAAAGGCACAAAGCTACACAGAGAAACCCTGTCTTGAAAAACCAAAAAAAAAAAAAAAAAAAAAGTATAAAATTGAGAGCACTATTTCATGAGTTGTGCTGTATAAATGTTAGTTGTGGGGGCTAAAAAATAGTTTAAGACAGGCATTATAGGACTTTTGATTCATTTTCTGCTTGATAAAATGATTGATAAAACTTTCTTACGAGTCAGGAAACTTTCTGTCAGATATGATACTGTTCTTCAGTGCAAGAGATGAGTGCCTGCACTCACTTGAACTACTATCTTCTTGAAGAAGAGGAGGAGGAAGAGGAGGAGGAAGAAGAGAAGGAGGAAAGGGAGGAGGGGGGGATAACTAATCACTTGAGTCCAAGTCTTCTGCATGCAAGTCATTGCCTTTACCACATATATGAGATACAATTTCCTCTCATCCAAAACAATTAGGAGATTTCAAGGGATCAATAACTCAACAGTTGATGATTCTATATGGATTACATTTAATGAGTAAAAATGCCACGACTCAAAGTTCTGTCATGCACACACAATATCTAATCATGTAGAAGAGATTTCTGCAGATTCCTCTGGGAATGTACATGTGACACTTTTCAGAATGACCTATATCAGGATGCTGAGCACCTCAAATGGGAGATTTCTAATGCCTGGCTGAATGCCTCTGTTTTCACCCCCAAAGATGAGGTGTTTTTTTTCAAACTGTAACTTTAGCAGCTTTCCGCTGCTCCATCACCATTTCTCATTTTATCTTCTTCATATTATCTTTACAGACAGTTCTCAGGTTACAGTAAGGGCTTAACTTACAATTTTTAACTGTATAATAACGCCACAGTGATAAACACTTGGCTGAAGCCATACTTCAAATTTCCACTTTTAATCTTTTCCCCACTAGTGATGTATGTTATGAGACCCTCTTGATGTTGGATAGTGGTAGTGAACCACCGCCTCAGTCAGCCACACAGTGTCCCTGTGTTGTCTTAGTCCAGGCCATCTCAGCCATGGTCTCAGTGCTATGCCATCTCTACTGTGATCGATGGCCGTACAGCCAACCTAGGAACCCATCCAGTATTCTAACTGGACTCCTTCCAAGAGACCCGGAAGAAGCCCACACTGAGATTATACTTAGTAACTAGCTAACTGTGTGCCTTAAAGGGATCCTCATCACGGCCCCATCCCACGGATCAAGGTCTTAAAAGAACCCCTCCAGGGCCTAGAGAGCACATACACCATCTAGAGGCCCTGGGACTGTGTCTGCCAACTGTAGCCTTCACCATAGCCAACATCACCCACTTTGACCTGGATCCAACCCCTCTCGATTGTGATCCCAGAGGCAATCCCATAAGCCCAAAAGTCTAACGAAAGCAAACCTTTAACTTTCTGAAAACAGTAATTATCGAGTGAAAGAGGGGCTGTGCCTTCAGATGTGCAGACATCAGTGCAGAGCTTCATGGATAACAAAGCGACAAACATGAGATCGAGAGAGAACGTTACAAAGCTCTGATTACTGATCCCGAAGAAACGGCAAAGCACAAATCGCCTGAAAAGTAATTAAACACAGTGATCCTAAAGAAGCTCAATGAAAATAAGACAACTGAATGAAATAGGAGAACAACGAATGGACAAAATGGGAAGCTTAATAAAGAGTGTTAATAAAAACAGGCAGACATCCTGACCCTGACGGATGCATTAGCAGCACTGGGAAATCCATCGAAGAGTTTCGGTACCGAACTCGATCACGCTGAAGAAAGAATTAGTGAACGCAAAGAGAAATCATTTGAAACAAGCAACTGGAGGAACCAAGAGAAAACAAATTGAAGGGTGACAAAAACATAAAGGATTTGTGTCTGGCAGATTACCAAATGTATGAATATGAAGAATGGAAGTCGTCCTCGAAGGAGGCGGAAGGGAGAGGTGGCCAGCTCTGGCTTACCGTCGAGTTAAACTGCGGGAAGTCACCAGCCAGGAGAGACGCTTGAAAGCGGGAAGAGGGGAGAAACCCATCACATAAAGGTTATCTGGGTACTACCCAACGCAAGTTTAGCAACCCAGGAAGGGGTGAGACAACATATTCAATGTGTTCAAACAAACAAAAACAAAAACCAAGAATACTATAGCCAGCAAAACTGTCCTTTAGAAATAGAGAGATTAAGAGATTCTAGATACAAACACATTCTGAGGGATTTCATTGTCTTGGTCTTACAAGAAAAGCTAAGGGGAGTTCTTTGAGTAGAAACAGAAAGACAAGTAACAATATGAAAATATGTAATAAATTACATAGTTGGATTCAGAAAACTCTTAATACCTACCATAAAGGTGGTGTGTAAATCACTCTTACCATAAAGGTGGTGTGTAAATCACTCTTA
>CABHPQ010150039.1:42401-54104 GCA_902168405.1 Peromyscus aztecus
GTGTGTAAATCACTCTTACCATAAAGGTGGTGTGTAAATCACTCTTAGCTCTAGCATAGGCGTTAAAAAGACAAGTGTACTAAACCCAATTTAGGCTATAAGCAATTACTTAACACGTACATAATTAAAACAAATGTGAAGTCTGAATCAATAGCGTAGAATTTGAGAACACAAAAGAAGGCCTAATTCAAGGCACCATGATCAGTGAATTGGAGTCTATACCACTCCATATTAGATTTCTCTCCTCTCTTACTGTTCGCTCAACAACCTTCGTTTTCTTTTCCATTTTTTCTTTTCTTTCATACTTTTTTTTTCCTTGGAGATAGGGTCTCTCTATGCAGCTCTGACTGTCCTGGAATTCTCTGTGTAGACTAGGCTGCCCTCAAATTCATAAATTAAGAAGGCTGCAATAATGTCAAATACATTTTCTGACTATAATGGAAGGAAACTAGAAATCCACTTGAGTAGAAATCTTGGAACATTCACAAAGACATTAAAATTAAGCAAGATGCTTCTGAAACAGCAATAGATCAAAAGAGAAATAATGAAATTTAAGGATGCGGGTTATCTCTCAGGTGTTAGAGCATTTGGCTGACACATCTGTGTTAGACTCCTAATCTCTCTCTCTCTCTCTCTCTCTCTCTCTCTCTCTCTCACACACACACACACACACACACACACACACACACACACCTACACAGACTTAAAAATATCTCAAGCTCTGGAGAGATGGCTCAGTGGTTAAGAGCACAAACTGTTCTTGTGGAGGACTCTAATTTGGTTCCCAGCACCTACATCTGGCAGCTCACAACCACCTGTGACCCCAGCTCCAGGGGATCCTTCTGAATGCTGAATCTCCTGAAACTCTGTTCTTAACTTGACTGCCAGTCATTGGAGCAAAATGTTGTGGTAGCAGAAAAACAGATGGTTGTACCTAGAGTCCAGCTCTGCAACCAAGAGGAAGGAAAGGGTGAAGCACACCTGGGGTTGACACCCGCCACCGTTGAAGTGGTGAGCTCACACTACCGTTGAAGCGGTGAGCTCGCGGCAGCAGGAATAATTTGGTGAGTTAGGAGATGGCTCAGTTGGCAAAGTGCAAGCATGAAGACTTGAGTTTGACCTCCAGGACCCACACTTAAAAACACAAAACCTGAGAACGAAACCTGAAGCTGACCTCTGGCCTCCATATGTGCAAGCGCACACATGCAACCACACACATCTGTGCACCTGCACACAGATGATTATATACACATATGCACAAATACATTTTTTAAATGATTTGGTAGTTTCCTTAAAGGAAAAAATTACTGTCAAAAATAACAGCAAAAAAATCATGGTCATTGATGGTTATTAAGACGGAAGACGAGCCGGGCAATGGTGGTGCACGCTTTTAATCCTAGCACTCGGGAGGCAGAGCTAGGCAAATCTCTGTGAGTTCAAGGCCAGCCTGGGCTACAGAGTGAGATCCAGGACAGGCTCCAAAACTACACAGAGAAACCATGTCTCAAAAAAAAAAAAAAAGACAGAAGACACATAGACTGTTCACTGAAGCTACTGAGCAAATGAAAGAATGAATGATAGAAGTTCTGTCACATATAGATTTAAAATAATTAGCTTCATAGAGAAGTTTTGTTGGGAATTCAAGCCGTTATCATACGTGAATTAGAGTCTATACCAGGGCATATTGGATTTCTCTATTCTTGTACTGTTTACTGTTTACTCAACAGACTCCCCTCTCTCCCCCATTTCCTCCTTCCCCTTTCCCTCCCTCATTCCCTCCTTTCCCCTCCCTCTCCTCTCCTCATGTCCTCCCTTCCTTTCTTCCTTCTGTATTCTTTTTTGTTTGTTTGTTTGTTTTGGTTTTTTAGACTTTCTATACAGCTCTGGGTGTCCTGGAACTCACTATATAGACCAGGCTGGTCTCAAACTCACAGAGATTCCTCCTGCCTTTGCCTCCAGAGCTCTGTCTGAAATAAAAAGACATATACCACCATGCCTGGCCAGACCTTCCCTTTCTACCATCTCGTCCATACCTGACTGCTGCAGGAAACACACTATTTTGCACTGTTTGGGGTGATGGGAGAGCTGCTCCAATTCTAGTTTGCAACATCCTCTGAACTCTTCCTCTTCTGATACCAACAAAAACCAAGAGATGTGGTGAGGAGACGTTCTCTCCCTGTGCCTTTCTGCAGCCTTTGATCCTTGTGCTAAAGCATAAGGTTTCGAATGGAGTTGCCAGATTCACAAGGCAGAGGCTGGTATAGTAAAATGGTTTTTAAAATATCTCCCTGAGGCACAATTTTGCAGAATTCCAGAGGCATCAATATAGACGACAATGTGGATTTCTCCTCAGAGTTTCATAATCCATGGCCCTTTGCAAACATCTCTTAGACTTTTGGCTGATCTCATAGACTTCCAACTTGGAGCTCTGTTTTTTTTTTTTTTTTTTTTTTTTTTACCACCACCACCACACACACACACACACACACACACACACACACACACACGCTTTCTGGTTCTGTTCTACGCTCCATCTCAGAAACAAACCCAAAGGCATTGCTTAGGAAAAGGAGAGGGCAAGCGGCAGCAGCAGCAGATCAAATAAATGACCGAATGCCGTACTTCAAGGAACTCAAAAACAAACTCAGACCACAATCAGTGCAAATAACAAAATAATAAAGGTCAGAATGAACTACATGAACTGGAGACTAGAAAGACACTAGAAAAGATGAATGGAATTAGGAGTGGTTCTCTGAATAGATTACAAAAGGGACAAACTTTCAGGCAGACTAAGATAAAAAGAGAATGCTGCTCTGGACCCTGGTCCACTGAGATGTAACAAGTCGTCACCGTACGGTCCTGCTGTCATGGAACCACACTGCCATGCCTTTCTCACCAAGATAGACTGTGTCCACTCGAACTGGTAGCCCTAATAAATCCTTCCTCAGAGATGGGGCAAGAAGGAGGAGAGGGAGGGAGAGAGAAAATATCAAATAAAATCACAAAACGAGTGATTACAACTGATTCCACAGAAATATAAGAATGATAAGAGACTACTATAAACAGCCTTATGCCAAAAATGGCTGACTTAAAAGAAATTGATAAATTTCTAGAAACATAGACACTAACCAGGCTGAATCAAAAAGGCAAAAACCATATACTTCTCAGCTGGTGTAGAAAAAAAACATTTGACAAAATTCAAAATTCTTTCATGATTAAAAACTCTCAACAAATTAGGCATAGGAGAAATGTAACCATAATAAAGGTTATATAAGAAAACTCTACAATTATTTTATATTGTATGATGAAAAGTTGAAGGGTTTTTCTCTGAGATCAGGAAGCAGATACATATGCCACACATGAAATACTTCTATATATGTAAGTTTAGCCAAGATCCAATGCCTCTGACCTCCAAGGACACCTGCACTCACATGAACATACATGGGCACATACACACAATTAAAAATAATAATAAATGGGACTAG
Source organism: Peromyscus aztecus (assembly GCA_902168405.1). Lineage (NCBI taxonomy): Eukaryota > Metazoa > Chordata > Mammalia > Rodentia > Cricetidae > Peromyscus > Peromyscus aztecus. The sequence goes on from CABHPQ010150039.1 coordinate 45,887, forward strand.
CACGATTGTTGAGTGGGTTTAGGCATTGTTGCTGAGCCTGATGGTCTGAGTTCAGTTGCCAGAATCCACATGATGGAAGGCGAGAACTCACTCCTGAAAGTTGTTCTCAGACTCCCGCGGGCGCCAGGACACGTGTGCACATACACACACGCATATAAAGAAAACAAAATTTTTAAATGAAAATACTAACCCTTAAATAAATAGCTCAGGGTATCTGTCCCTCACTCCGACCTGAGGGGGCATAGGGGCCGTTTTTAAAAACAGAAGTTTTCTTGAAGCACTTGGAAGGACTTGAGGCACAAGCGGTGACATTTTGGTTCACGATACAGATTTCACCACACTGGTAGTAAGATGCTCTCTTCTCATTTGGCTAGACTCTCGGCATCGCAGGATGGCAAGGGGTCCTGAAGCTGTTTGCTATGACATTCATGGCCAAGACGGTTCCGGGGGAGCATTCTCCTCCCTGGCAGGAACAGCAGGTGGCTGTGTACGTGGAGCACAGATGACAGTCTAGATCAGGGACCGGGCTGTGCCGATGCTCTAAGCGATGTGGGTAGGTGTTGTGCGGAGAAACTTTTGGGTTATTGATGATAGTTTGACCTCATTTGTATCCAGAGTCTGTCTGGGTCTTGAGACATCTGAGTTATTTGATACCAACATAGGTTATGTAGTTTTTTTGTTTTTCAGAAGAGGATTCAATTCTAATATATTTTTACTTGTGTTACAGTATTAGAAAATTGATATTCTGCCTAAGTCAATTTCCCAAGTCATTTAAACAGCCTTTTAAGATTTAAAACATTTTATACAATAGATTACTACTTTCTTAAATAGAGGTGAGTGTCTGGGGAGTGACAAGTTTTCTCCAAGTTAACTTAAGAATCAATCACATTTTGTAACATGAGATGGTAAGGACCCCAGGCTCTTCTGGTAGCACAGGGCTGCTCTCTCTAAGATAAAGAACCCTTGGACTGCCATGATTTCTGAGGTCTTCTATTCATTCTGGACAGTTTGCTCTCTTCCATTGTTGCCAAGGATGTGTTTTGCTTCTCAGGGAGGCAGTCTCAAGGAATAGATTTGCCTTCATCATACTTTTAATTTGATAATTTATCTACTTTAGGTTTAGAAATCCCATGGCTTATGAAAACACTGCCTAACAAAAGCAAAACAAGCAAATTAAAAAACAACAAAAATAGGGCTTTAACTTTTGACAGAAAGTTGGAAATGTATGCCTGAGAATGAAGCATAAGTCTTTAAGAGTTGTCTATTTGGGAGTATTTTAAATTAACTTTTGATCTTGGCTGTGTTTCCCCAAATTGAAGTTACTGGCTAGGGGACTTCCAGAGAATCTGTTTTAGTATACACATAATTGGGATGCTGGAGAGAGGGGGGACGAGATGATCTTAGCGCTCCATCTCACCCCCATCAACATTATCCTATTCATTTTATGGAAATTGTAGCTAATATTCTGAATTAATTAGATTGTACAATCAATTTCAAGAACACAATGCAGTAGTGCATAAAATTTAATAATGCATAAAACTTGTTATGGAAATTTAAAGTTTTAAGGCCTAGATGGATTTCAAACATGAATTTTGTATGAAGAATTGAAACAAAATAGTTTTGTTAGAATAATTTGCTTTATTACAAAGGAAAACATCCACAGCATCATTTAAATACTACATCATTCATCACATGCAATATTTCCCAGCAAACCAATTTAAGGTGGACTCCAGACTCAATAAATATCAAAAGGGTATGTGACTTCCCCCATCACCTACTTTCCTTTGGAAGATCATCAGCAGGCTTAGTAAAACTCAATTCTTAAAATAAGCATTATCATCTACAGAGAAGACTGGAAATCATAAATGATGTGAGCAACTTCCCTTGATTATGACAGGAAGCCTGCATATGTAATCTTTGTAGCGAATAAACATCTTCAATTTCTAGTATTATATCATCCAATTCCAGGAAAACATTATCATAATATGAAATAGATGAGAAAGTAAATAGCAATCAGTACTATCTGGCAATGAGAAATACTAGTTTCTCTCTCCCGAGAGAAGGAAAAGAAGGCGAGCAGCCTCCTATGTGAGAAAAGCTGATGTCAGTGGTCCTGCATTCAAATTGTAGCCCCTACGTGATTTTAGGCAAGTTACTAAATTTCTCTGAACTTTAGTCCCTCTGACCATCATGCATTTGACACAATCCTGTTCCAGGATTGTATAAAACAAAACCTAAAGGGAAAAAAGTACTTTCCTTTACCCTACATCCCTATACTTAGGTTTTTTTCTTTTTTTTTTTTTTTTAAAAAGGGTTTCTCTGTGTAGTTTTGGTGCTTGTCCTGGACCTCGCTCTGTAGACCAGGCTGTCCTCGAACTCACAGAGATCTGCCTGGCTCTGCCTCCCAAGTGCTGTGATTAAAGGTGTGCGCCTCCACGGCCGAGCACATCCCTGTACTTAGGAACTGTGGCCCTGCACTTAACAGTCTGTTGTTCCTCATCTCCAGACACAGTGCCTCTGCCCACTGCCCCATCATTCTCCACCTACTCCAGCTCATGATTGTGGCCATTTTCCTAATTCCCCCAGCCCAACCCTCCCTCTGCCTTGGGATTCTTGTTCTTCCTGCCCCTCTACCAGTAGACTCATGATCCTCCTGCCTCAGCCTCCAGGTAGTTGGGATTACAGGTACCACCCTCAGCCTGGTGCTAGAGCTCTGCTTTTATAGTCTTGGTGTTTTTGTTTTTGTTGAGACAGGAGCTTATGTAGCTCAGGCTGGCATCAAAGTTGCACCCACAGTTCACACCCTACCTGAAGCACTGCTGTTGTTTAGGCTTAGGGCTGTTGGTCTATCTCCCACAACACTGCAGTTTCATCTCTTGCCTACCTGAAGTTTCCATTAATGTATCTGAAAAATCCCTAATGACTTTCCTTTTGTTCTTATAACTAGAAATTTCACAAAACTGTTTCCACATTGGAACACTTTGATTGTCGTAGTGTTTTTTTGAGACATGATTTCTCTGTGTAGCCTTGGCTGTCCTGGAACTCATAGAGATCCTACAGATCATAGGCATGCACCACCGAGCCTGACTGTGTTGGTTTTAAATAAAAAGCGGTGCTGGTTACCCTTCGAGAAAGGTCACAAGCTACGACAAAACCCAGTATCAGAGCTTTATTAGGAGGAAGAGGGGTACAGAAGGGAGCGTGGCCAGGCCTGGGGCAGAGACAGAGTTGGGGGGAGGGAGAGGAAAGAACAGAAGAGAGGGGAGGGGTCTGGTCCGGCTTTTTAAGGATTCCCCTGCAAGTGTGCAGGCGGGCTTATGGAGCTACACCACACATGCGCTGATTGCGTGACTGCGCTGCGTTCATTTGCGGTCCTATAGCGGGAGTGGCAGAATCCTAACAGACTGGATCATTTTTTTTTTTCAATTTTTTGATGATTCCTTTTTATTATTTATCTGCATTGGTGTTTTTGTTGCACGTATGTCTGTGTGAGGGTGTCAGATTCCCTTCAACTCCAGTTACAGACAGTTGTGAACTGCCATGTGGATGCTGGGAATTGGACCAGGGTCCTCTGGAAGAGCAGCTAATGCTTTTAACCTCTGAGCCATCTCTCTAGCCCCTAGAACATGTTTTTTGTTCTTCTTTTATTTATTTATTTGTTTATTTATTTTTGTTGTTGTTGTTGTTGTTTTTGTTTTCGAGACAGGGTTTCTCTGTGTAGTTTTGGTGCCTGTCCTGGATCTCGCTCTGTAGCCTTGAACTCACAGAGATCCGCCTGGCTTTGCCTCCCAAGTGCTGGGATTAAAGGCGTGAGCCACCACCGCCTGGGTGAACATGTTTTTTAAAAACAATCTATATCCATGTTTTGGGGCCATGATCACTCATAATTGGTTCAAGAATAAACTTTCTCCTATTCCCTTCATAGTGGGTGCTATGATTTATGCTGACAAAGCTGTGAGCTGATCTCAGGGCTTTCCTTTGTGTCTTCTTCCTGACTCATTGAGATTAGTTTTCAGCCTGCCCCCTTTTCTATTTTCATTTAGCATTACTATGTATTTGGAGAAGAGAGAGGAAATGTTTATAGGTGTAATCTACTGTGCAAATGGGAATCTTTTCCTTTCATCTGAGCCCTAATATTGGAAAGCCTTTAAAAATCTCTTCCTGCCTTAAAAACACAGCAAATCGGAATTAATAAGCATTTCTTAGCTGATAAAAATTAAAATGGCACTTGGGTTTGGTCCTCAGCTCTTAAAAAAAAAAGAAAAAAATTAAAATGGCATCTCTAAATTTTAATTCTCACTAAAAATATGGTATTTCATAGAATTTTAAATGACATAGACAGTAAGAAGTACCATTATTTCACATACCATTAAAATGCTGCCAACTGATTAACAAAATACATTTTAAAATCATTCTCCTTCTGAGATACATCTTGAGTTCAAAGATACTGATATGTGGGAAATGTATATTTAGAGCACATAAATTTTAGACAGCTATGCTGGCTTAGAAGATTAAAAAGTTGAATTAAATGTGTACTAATCCCAGGATATTCCAAAAATCCAAAGAAAATATTTTGTCTAGAACAGTGCCAAATATAGGTTTCCATTGCTGTTTGTGAATAAAGACTTTGTATGTGTATTGGACAGTTATTATGATATAGATGGAATTGTGCAAGAAAATGTGTTTGAAAAATGTTTACCATAGATTATGTACAGGCCCTTCATAGTTTATATTCTAGTGAAAGAGATACATGTAACATCTCCGACAATAAGAAAGGCCTGAAGGTAGAGATTTAGGAATCGGCTAACAATAACAGAAAGATAACAATTGAAATTGGGGGGATAATGACATCAAACAGGCTTGCGACATGGAGAGATAAAGGCAGATCTCTAAAACTCAGAGAGAGAGATAAAGGAGTACCTATATTAGATGGGAAGAAGAGGAGGATCCAGTGAGGAAAATCAAGATGTGGTTAGAGAGATAAGAGGAGAAATTGGAGAGCAATTTGTCATTGAGGCCAGAGGCAGAGATGATTTTACGGAGAAAGGAGTGATCAACATTGTCAAATTGCTGAGAGATGGGCCAAGATGAGGACTGAAGATGTCATCAGATTTGGCAGTTAGGAGGTCATCATGACTTCCAATAAAGTAATTCCAGGAAAACGACTGGAGCAGATTCAGATTGTAGTGAGTTGATGAGTAATTGCAGGGAGGGTTTATCTAGAAAAAGTTTCTAAGGAAGGATAGGAAGAGGCAAAGAAAATCAAGGATGGGCAAAACGGAATCAATAGAAAAGGGACCTTAGTGCATGCAAACAAGGTAAAGGACTGGCTGCATACAGGCAGCAGGAGGCAGGCAGGCTGGGGAGGCAGGGGGGAGCAGGTCTGAGGACACCAAGCAGACAGGAGCAAAGGATATGCAATCAAGCAATCTTTGCTTCCATTTCTATCTCTCACTTCACTGAGTGAATTTAGGTGTGCTACTTAACCTTTGCCCTTCAGTGTTCAAAAAGAATCCTCAGAAGACAGCCACTCCAAAAATGCCCCTACAATAAACACGATGCATTTCTAAGAGGTTTTCTTATGATTGTAATGTAGGCTGATGACATAAGTCCAAAGAGCAGTTCTAGGAAAGAATCTTACAAGGGGACAAAATGATGAATTTCAAGTTCATGGCTTTCTGACAGTTTGGCTTTTAAGAGTATCCAGAGGTGAAATAGCAAATGGATTTCGTGTTGCATGCCAATGCTGATGAGATGCCAATGACTGCCTGAAGCACTAGTCAGAAAGAATTGTGTTTGAGCAAGAGTCTAAACTCAGTTTAAGAAAGGGGTTATGGATTAAAGTTGGCCAGAGGCTTGGAAAAGATAGTAGCAAGAACAGTATTGTATATTTGCTGACCCTGAACTAGAGGGGAAAATAGCTATGTATCTATCAGACAGTTCTCCATAAATGTTATTGAGCTTTTTGATGAGTATTGAATTGTAAAGATCTCAGTGCACATTCTTTGAGAAGTAGAAATAGTCTACATTGTACATTAAGGGTAGAACATAAATTCTATCAGTCAGCTACAGGCAGTAGGCTTGCCATACTTTTATGAATGTTAAGACATGTGACCAAGATATATTCATTGAGTGAAGGCCTCTTCACAGCTGAATGAGGAGATCCACTGAAATGTCTGAAACATTCAAGGCAGGATCAGGATCTTTCTTAGAATATCTTCTGAACATACTGTAAACAATGGAAAAGGGAAGATGAAGATCCCAATGCTTCATAGATAATAGTCTTGAATAATCTGGAAGCCTCCAGAGCATCTGCATTTCAAGCATGTAACAGCCTAGTGGAGTCTTCCAAGGCAGTAAATCCCATATATGTTTATTAAGTAGTATTACCATGTTTGCAAATAAAATCTCATCTGTGCGCCAAGACAGGTAAAGCAAAGCCATTCTGGTAAAGAGGACTTGCTTTGTTTGAAATCTGACCTTAAGTTAACCCTGAGGGTATCCCAGAACACAGTTTGCAAACTGCCATGGTTAACAAATGCACGCATAGACCGTTAGGCAAATTACTTTGCTCTGTTAGAATGTGAATCTTTATGAACAGGTGAAATGTTTATTAAAATGATCATTTTAACTTAGTCACTCAAATGTATCGTTAAAAGGTATCTCCGAAAGTCTTCATTCCTCAGTTCAAGTACCTGTGGCAGCATGGAGAGCTAAGGTCACCTTAAGGAAGGCAGTGCCGCTCTTTGTCTCAAGATTCCTCTGCCTGTAGAGACAAGACCTAACTTGCTTAGTCCTAACAGCATATTGTGCTGTGAGAACAACGGCACTTCATGGACCAAGAGCGATGAAGGAATTTTGGTCCTCATACATGTATTTTAGGAAGCAGAATATATTTGCCTCATTTAAGAAAGGCCACAAAATCCCATTCAATAATTTCTTATAAGCCAATACATGAAATTTAGTGACGTAACCATACCTATTCACAAATCAGAACATAATTTCTTAATATATTTTCTCCCACACACTGAAATACAGACCTCAAAGACATGGCCCGATCCACAGCGGATGGCATAAAAGAATAGTTAAGATGGCTCCTTGGCTATGCTTGAATTTCAGTTGCATCACTCAAGAGTGGTGTGACACTGGACAATCTTTATGTGTCAATTCCTCTATCCTGAAAAATTGAGATAATAGAGTTCATACCTTCAGATTAAAAAAAAAATTGAAACCTGTAAGTTTGCTGAACTCAAAATACTACCTTATTTTCCTATAGAACGAAGGCATTAATACATTTTTAAATGACTTCATCAGTTTAAAAAAACCATACAACTTTATTTGCTTTTTAAAAATTCAATAAACATTTATGAGCATCTACTAAACCCAAGCGTTGTGCTAGGCACTGGGGACCCAGACGCAAACATAAATACAACCATTATGGAAAAGATTGATACAGACTATTTAAAACTTTTCTTCCCTTCACAAAATTATTCTTCTTTAACTAATTCTTCCGACAAAACTTCCTTTTATGGAAATGAACCGGTGCAGAATGAATACCACATACACTAGTTTCAATGACTTGATGAAGTCATATGCATTTACTTTTTGAACCAAAGGACAAACTATGATTAAATAGGAAGAAAATAGGTTAGTGGTAATGACTTCAAATTTGTGCCCACCAGAAGCAGCGCTATTTATTTACTTAACTTTAATAGTAACAGGGTTGAATATAATTTGTGCCGTATTTCCAAAGATTAATTGTAACATGGTTAAAATTTGCATTTCCTTTACTGTGTTGGTTTGTGTGTCTTAAAATAATTATAGGGTGGTCCAGTTATTTGGTTTAAGCAGTCATGTGCACACCCTAAGGCTTAATTACCACGAATAAATCAATCTCACCCCAAATCACTGGCTGTAACTGACAATAGCTTTAACTGTACTTGTGCAGTGTAAGAAATTCCGCAAGCAAGTTCAGACTTACAATTAAAACTTTAGCTGTTAAAATAATTACTTTCAGGCAGGGATCTGTTTTTTGTTTGTTTGTTTGTTTTGGGGAGAAACTGCAATTTTACCCAGTTGAAACTTTGATAGTATCTCTCTTAAGGAGATACTTTTTTTTTTTTAAACTTCGCTTACCACGAACTATTTTTGTTTTTATCCTGAAAAAAATTTTTTAGGAAAATCGTGGGACTTGTTAAGAATTAGTAAAACAGGTTTG
>CABHPQ010150041.1:0-29897 GCA_902168405.1 Peromyscus aztecus
AGTCAGGGAGACATTTTGGTTCACTCAATGTGAACCATGGTGCATAGGAGTCTCTTGGCTACATTTTAATGAAATAAGCAGTGAGGCCTTTTACATCTTCACAGATTAGAGGTATTCTCTTTTATTTGCACATTCTTTTAAGCAAATATCCGTTTTGAATCTAAAAGTAGTTCTCTTCCAAATGCAAACATGTAGAACAAATGAGAAGGGATAGTGTTTATAAAACCATACCACTAAGGAAAATGATATATAAAGACAATGCCATGAGCACTCTGGTGCTGTTTGCTGCCAGATGGAAGAGACGACATGGTGGATAGTGGGGGTATCGGGCCCTTATCTGAAGATAAGAGCTTCACTGCTAGTAATTCTTTTGTTTGCCACTGTGTGCCTCCCATTGGGAGTGGTCCATCCTTACATAGAACGGCTAGAAGATGAGGTGACCTCTACTTGTCCTCACAGCTCTACTTGAGCCTCCATAGATTTAAAGGCTCCTTGTAATATCATTGGTATACTTGGGACAACTTTGTGTTTGCACTGAAATCAAGCATGAAATTATTTGCATATATTTCTGCAAAATGGCTTCTAAAGCTAATGAATTTGTGGGTGGCTAGGTTGGCACTAGACCACACCTTCAGATTTCTAGTTTCTCTTGTTGGATGGAAGTGTCCTGCAAGAGTAAAATGCTCTGTCGTTTAGTTGGACATATGTGGTAGCTATTGTTCACTCCCCCTCACACCCAGGGCACTTTGACTTGTCTTCAGTGTCACGTAGACCTTCTGCCCGTAAATAAACAGTTTAGATTTTAGAAAAGCATCTAGCTGCAGGTTATCTCAGACCATTTGCAGAGGTACACTCTGTCACCATACACTTTTCAAAATGCATCCTTAGCTTCATGTTCAGAACTCTTAAATAATTGTGGCAGATTTAATATTGCTCCTTGATGTGATTAGGGTGTGTGAAGGTTTGATTTTCGAAGAGCCCTGCAGTCGGATTGTGCTGAGAAGAAACCCTAGGGATTAATAAAACTAATTTGAAAGATTCTCTCACTTCAACAAGAGCACAGCAAAGTGTAGTTTAGACATTTTAGGTCAGTTCAACATGGTGATTTTTTTATATTGATCAGTATCCTCTGGTGAATACTGTACTTGTGAGTCAAAATGATATGGGGGTGGTTTCAGACACAGTCTGTGATAAACTTCTTAATTCTTGAATACAAATGTTTAATTTCAGGTTAAATAATGGAAGCATGGCTCTCATAGCTGTACGGAACACTACTCGACCAGAATTTGTAAAGCACCTGAAGAGATACTCCAGCATGGAGAATCAGGTACAGCCATTTCTTTTTGTTATGTTTTTATAAGGTTCAAAATCATGGAGAGAAAGAGGCTTCAGAGAGTAACATCAGGTCTTGCCTCATGAAAAACCTGGTTTTTTTTTTTTTCTTCTGCCTACATTAATCCCTTTTCCCCCAGCCCCTCATTTAAAGTTTGAAATGTGTGTGCCATTTCCTCCTTTTGACATATGGGTTATACTTTTTTCCATTGTGCAAAGAAAAACCAAAATTCTAGTATTACATTGGAAAGTGAAGGAAGTTAGGGGTACAATTACACACGCACAAGCTGTTCTTCAGAGTGAAAAGTAGTGAAATCCGAGAATTTCGTCTTTTTTCATTTTACAGCAGCAGATTCTAAACTTATGATGCTACGATTTTACTGACATTTGTTTACCACCTGCTTCCTATTCATGGATTGCAATAGATTTGAGGATATGTGCTTACCCATTTTATAGATGTTATTCAAAACGTATGTAGAGATACTTCCACTTAAGGGGTTAGACTAAAAGAGAAACAGTACCTATGATGAACTATATTCTCGGGCTCGCACTATGCCCCAGCTGTTAGTCTTGAAATACACAGGTGTGGCTGGAAAACCCTGTAGATTGACACATTCTTAATGTTATAAATGGTGCTTGGATGTAGTTAGGAGAGGACAAATGGGAGGAGGAGGGCAGTAAATCCAGCTAACCATCAGAGGCGGACTGTTGATCACACGCTCTAGCAACTTGGGAGGGAGCGAGGGAGGAAGGGAGAGAGAGAAAGAGAGAAAGAGCGTGAGAGAGAGAGGGGGGAGAGAGAGGAGAGAGAAAGACTGGGTGTCTGTGTCTGCCTTTGGAAGCCACAAGAGGGCTTGTGTTAGAGTCGGGTCTGACATTTGTACTGGGAACCAAACTTGGGTCCTCTGGAAGGGCAGCAAGCACCCTTAACAGTTGAGCCTTCTTTCCAGCCCTCCAGATCCCCCATGTTTGCCTCATAATTTCACACTACAATAAAGAATTAAATTTATCTGGTATTTATAATCATATGTAATTCACATAATAATTTCTATAAATTATAAGCAAATATGGAAATATGATAGTATGTAATGCATTTTTTAAAAACTTTACCATGTAAGAAAGACTACATATATGTTATTTACAGTAGGATTCTCTGCTGTGTGATGATGAATCCACAGTAGTGCTAGTATGTGGGAAGGAAACAAATTGCAAATTGTTTTAGCATTTCATTCTCTGAGCCACATTTTCATGGCCGGAATGTCAATATTTGTGAACAGTTGTAGAACACATTGAAGATCACCTCACTATTTTTATAGTGACTCCCAACTCAATAAAATGGAGGATAAAACTACCCTTCAGGGTTTTTTCAAATGCACCTCCTTGCTGGCTCTTCTCTCTCCCCACATTTCTTGCTCTTTGTGGCCACCTTTGGCAAGTGACTTTAAAACTTTTAAAAGAACTCTACCTTCTACGGATCCCATCTCCTGAGTGTTCTCTTCGTTCTCATTATTTCAATTGCTTGCTGTGTAAGCACGCACTCTTCAAGGGTTTTCAGATCTGTAGGACCCCTGGGCTTCCCCTGTGCTGGGAAGTTTGTATGTGTGCCCCCCCCACAGGCCTCCCAGTCCAACAGACCCATGGCTGACCTTGACTTTTCCCCTTCTGCACTCTCCCCATACTGCAGTTTCTCTGAAACCCCCTCCTCATCTCTTCACAACATTACCTCAACTGCTTCTGTTAGTTCTCATTTTTTATTTCTCCCTCTTCTGAATTCAAGCCTCCTTCTTTTCACTTCTATAGCTTCAGTTTCTTTGTCTTTTTTTTCTGCAATTTTTGTTGAGTTTTCCCTAAATACCTAAAATACCTGATTTCTCTTCCTCTTAACTCTTTACCAAGGACAGCATCGCATTTCCTCAATATGTACTACATGGGCGTTGATAACCCATTTTCTCACCCTTCCAGTGCTAAAACTTGAGGAAGCTATCAGCTGGTTTACTTTTTCATGAGGCCACATCTCTTGGAAGCATGGTTCTTCTCTAACTGTATTTTCATGTAGCTGTCCCTTGGGACACATGAATCCCTTGAATTTTTCAATTAATTCAAACTTCCACCACTCACAAGGACACAAGTCATGTTGGATTAGATCTATGTTTAATGTAGTTGTGTCTTTAGAAACCGTATTTTCAAAAACAGTTGTGTTCTGAAAGACACTCAAGATTAGGACTTCAGCATATGAATTCTTAGATAGGGGACACAATTTATGTTGAACCTTTTTGCAATTGAGTTCTTCAAAGTAATTAAGGTAGCCAAATAATTTTATTAGGAATATAGTTACTAATCAGTAATCATTTCAGATTTTTAGAACAATGGTTTGGGAATTATCCCTTAATAAACATAGTCTCCCCTCCCCATTTCTGCATATACACCTCAAGGAAGCACAAAGTTCTATAAGTTGTTTAAAACAAATTAAGGGCCAGTCTTTCCCCCCAAACCCTTAGTTTACATACAAAGAACAAAGGCCCAGGAGATATTATAGCTTAAACTGTACAATAAATTGAGTTACACAGTGGAATCCATGGTCACCTCAGCTCCAAGCAACTCCGACCAGCCTGGATCTCAGTGAGGCTATTTGAGTCATGACTACATTAGATTTCCCACACTGGGTATAAAGCTTTCAGTGCCTGCCTCATCCTTACAGAAGCGACTGCATGACCACCCATTTCATAGGCTATGCATTTTCATGAGTTACCAAGAGCAGCTGTGAGGGGCTAAATCATGTTTATTCCCTACCCCAGATATTCAAGTCCTAACCCTTCTTGTCTTTGCACCTCATCCTACTTGGAAGAAGGTTCTCTACAGATATAATTGAGGATTCATTGTTTCTTCAACCCCCAATAATTTCCTTTGGCAAAGAAGAAAAAATGCAACTTGAACAACACCCGGTGACGTTCTAGAATGGTTAATAACAACTGTTTTGTCCCTTGTGTCCATTTGTTAAAATAGCAGGTGAAGACCTGGGAAATCGTATTTGATTGCCTTTTTCCCTTTTCTTATGTACTGTCTATAAGTTTGGATTTAGGTTTTGTGAATTAAATTCCAAGTGTGAAACTTAATGATCAAATTTGCTTCACATTAGCTAAACAAGGTCACAATGAAGTCAGTGGGATCAATTGAAAAGTCTATCGTTAAATGGAAATTATAGCACTGTTATTGTTGGAAATTCTTCACAAGTATGAACTGTCTGTCATACAGCAGAGTTGATTGGACCTGGAAAGCTACTGGAAAGAGGCATTTTTTTTTCCCCCAGAAAACCTGGGCTATCTTGTCAGAGTTTCAAAACAATAAAAAATGTCCGTATGATGGTGAAACTTATTTGTAATAAGGGGCACGACAAGGCATCTCTGTTATCTGCATTTGTTCTGTTTAGTTCAATTTTCCCTTTGTGGAGACTTACACCATTGAAGAAGTAAAAATCCATCCAAGAGGTGAAAGCAATGGATACAACCAGCAGGAGGAGGGTGGGAACCTTGCAACTGTTCCAGAAAACGGATTTCCTTGGAATGTAGATGGTGACTTAATGGAAGCTGCATCCGAGGTCCACATTAGGTAAGCCCACTATTTCACACTCGCTGTGCAGAATAGCAGACATAACACTACTAATAGAATGAGATTCTTCCTCTTAACTGTCCGTATAGAAGATTAAAAACCAGTAAGTTAGCAAACTGTAAAAAGACATGCACACCATTCAATAAACACAAATATGAGCATTTGTGCTGGCATTGCAAATCATTATTTTGCATAAGCTATACTGATAATGTGTTTACAATTTACAATGTTGGTCTTAGAGGGTAGTCTTAAGCCTTTTGGAAATACAATATTTATAGTGCCACAGTTTCTAGCCCCCTCCCCCAAACTGGGCTGTAATACCATAATACTGTGTTGAGCACTGCTTTTTAATCAAGTCCTGTTTTTTATTTCAGGACAGCATATAAAGTAATGGGGGCTTTTTTTCAAGCTTTACAAAGCATTTCCCACATTGTACACACTCACTCCCAGTAAGCCTTCTGGCTTTTTTTTTTTTTCTTTTTTTCTTTTCAACCTTCTGGCTTTTAACAGACTGAAGTGTGTATGGAGCACCTCAGACGGGATGTTCTCAAACAACTGGCTCTTCACAGAGGCATTGAAAGATACTAGCCAGGCTGGAAAGTTGATCGAGAAGGTTCTGGAATGGTCACAAATGTTGGAGTTTTGGTCCTTCAGCTTGCTGGCTTGTAGTCCTGCTTGTTGGTTGTTAATCTGTGCTTTATGTAACACACCCATGAGGTGTGTGAAAAATAACAATGTCAGGTAAATGAAATAATCAATTTTATATTATTCTTTACAGACTGCACCCAAGACTGATCAGGCTTTATGGAGGAAGCCTGGAAGAAATGAATGATTCCAAAGCAGCATGTAATTGCATATAAAAGAAATCTGTAAAGTAGAAATTTACTATGAAGGAATATGGTATGTAACATATACACAAATAGAAAATGCATTTTTGAATGAATATCTGTTTAAAACATCTATCTTAATATAATTAGAAATAGTATCCAGGTTTTTGAAAGTCAAGATAAAAATATGAAATCAGTGAAAAATCAAATTCTGATTTTTGGAAGGCATTTGTTGGATCTAATATAAACAACATTGTGCTATGTCAATATTGTTGAAGATAATTTTTGTTATTATTTTTTTACAATTTTTATAGCCTGATAAATTATAGATTTTATAAAATTTCAAACTCCACAAGGAGCTAGTGATATAACCATGAACAACTACTTAATTTAAAAAAAAAATCTTTCCACTTAGGCTGTTGTCCCCCAAGCCAACCCCATAATGTCATCTTTTGAAGTAACAAGATTTTTAAGCTTATTATACAGGTAAATTTCTAAGTTTACAATAAGTTTTATTTAAAAATATACAAAGTATCTTTCTAACTGGGCAAAAATGTGGCCCAGGAGGTAGCTGTGTTCCTTTGTACCTGAAAGGCTGGAGTTGGGTGGTCACAGTTTTCAGTGTAATGATCCAAATTTAAATTTCTTCAGAGACCATCCTTTAAAAAGATAGGTCTAGACTGATATTGATCTTCATGTATTAACACAGATACCCTCATGAAATAACTACTTTAATTCTTATGAGAAAACCATAAATATGCACTTTTTATACAAAAAATAGCCCTTAAAAATAAAAACATTTAATTAAATATTTTTGTGTCTGTGCACACAGAGTTGATGCTTGTACTCCTGGACTCAAGTTTCATCACTCAGAAGAGCCCTTCCAAACGCCAGCACACCCTCGTTCTCCAGCCGCAGCAGACCATGGGCTTGTGAACAGGCAACTCTCATGAAATCAGGAAATCTGAGGAAGGGCCAGCTGGCAGCAGATTTCCTGTAAAGCAATCTTTCTTCTTAACAGTGAAGGCTGCCCTTGTATCCAACACATGTTCAAAATCTGGCCATAGCTTTCTTACACATAATATCCAGATGAAAATGTGTATTTATCAAACCACATGTATCAAATAAATAGTACAAAAAATGATTATGTAAAACCCAAGTAAAAGACATTTCCCTTTAAAATAGAACCTTGTGTAACATCAAACGTACTATCTCATGGAAATTTGATGTCACATTTATTATGTTACTGCATACAAGCTTCATTGGTGACTTGCATTCACTTTATGAACTTGTTTCTCCATATGTATAGCAATTTTTCTACAGTCCTGGTTAGTATATATATTTAACCAGAAAAAGAAAAACAACAACATCCTAGTAGATATTCATGTTTGCTTAATTTCAAATAGTGAATGTTTTATGAAGTATTGACTCCCTAATCTTTCTTTGCACAATTTTAAATCACCAGTAAGCTACGGTTCATACTATATCGGCATGTATTGGCTAAAGTGCAATATTTATAATCTGTTATGAGGATACAATTGTTAAGAATTGGTTTTACAAATAAAATTTTGAAAAAAAATATTCCTGGGCACTCTTGATAGAAGAAAAAAGTAGAATGATAATTGTCTCTTTTAGAAAATTATATGTACATGCAAAAACAAGTCCACAGCGGGCCACTTGTCCAGGAGCCACACTTGTCCAGAAGCCATCCTGCTCTGCATGGATATTGTTCACCAGGCATTAAAAATTTGTATCTGCTGAATAAAAGGGCCGTAGGGACACAGCCCAATGATGATGTGCCGCCAATGACAGTCTTCAAATCCACTGTTGTAAAATGATTTATCCACCAGAAAATCTGGAAACAGCTTTTTGAAAGACTCTAAACGGCTTCAAAGATCATCATCATACTTTGAAAATGTCTCAAAAGTGTATTTGAAACCAACAAGTGCCCATTCTGTGGCATTTATTTCACTGATGTGAGCACGTGTAGTCAATATCTCCTTGAAAGACTATTCCTTTTAAGTCCATCTGGCTAAATCTGGAGTTTCTTTCAAGTTATCTTCAGAAATTCACTTCTCTTGAGTAAGTCAAGGAGCTTTAGTGTTTCTCTCTACTGATCCACTTGACTGCTGGAAAGCAACTTTTCTGTATTTTCTTTCTTGGAGATATTTATTCCCTGCATTAAGACATAGTACGTCACAAGATCACAAGTACATGGAAAAAGAAAAATTATCCTGGGTCTTATGAACATCTTTCCCTAACCTACCTGAGTCTTTGTTCAGTTCTCTTAATTTAAAAGTCTTCAGTCATCGTTGTTTTTGCTGTTGACATAACTCCAGCTGTCTCTCCTATTTTCTTCTTGTAGAATAGATTTGTACTGCCTTTTAAAGAACCCAGCCTGAAAACAGATTAGATAACAAGCGTATAGTTCTGAACCAATAATATGCACATCAAATATCTAATCAGTGTAGAATACTTTTGAAACTATGTCCCAGACTACACTAGCTGTGAAGAGAGTGTAAAGATGGTAGTCAGCATGGAGCATGCTGGGTAACTCTGGACTTGGCAGTGATATATACACACTCCACCACAAACTGATATTCAACATTATATGCATTTTTTCAAATGGACTCTTGAAATTGGAATAAATCTTAAATCAGTATTAGACATTCAGTTAGGGACAATAAAGACATTCTGAGTAGTTTAACTATTGGAAATTATTAAAGGTAGACTGTCCATATAAGACAGGAAATTAATAATTGTTAAAGGATTACCTTCCACATAACACATGAAATTAGTAAAAGTACAATAAATCCAAGCAGCAAGCTGCTGGTAATAATCACAATGGTGAAATGCCGTTTGGGTCTCTGGTGATGAAGGCCTTCCAAGAGAACCTGTGCAAGTAGAGCAAACACTCAGAAACAGCAGTGTTGATGTTTCCCTTGAAAGCCTCCCAGGAGCTCCCCACCCTGTCCTGTCCCTAGCCTCAGCCCAAAGGCAGAAACAGTGAGCAGAATGAGCTCCATGGCTCTTCCTCTCATCCTCCCCATTCTCACAGCTACCAAACTGCTCTCTGTGAACTTCCCATCAGTTGTGGAAAGTGGGTAAGGGGTTGAAAGTCCTCTATGACCTGGTCACACACTGACTCCTGACTTGGAGTAGTGCCAAAAGGCACTACTTATAAATACCCTCAAACTGTTTCCATATAGTTTTCATGCAGCACCTAAGAGGGCAGTCTTACATGGGCAATGTTCTCATCCTTATTTAGCTCAATAACTTTTGGGTGTGGCTCTGGAAACGCTGTTGCTTTTATTTCAAACTTGAGTGATGAAGTCTCATCCTGTTTTGAAAAGAAATAATCAACAGAGTTTGATTTATAGTTTATTTCATGAAGAAATGTCAATATAAATACCACCTTTGCTATCTAGAATTTTTGTAACTTACTGAACTATAATGACTTCCTTTGGGCTCAAAGGTGTGACCAACTATTTCATGGAACCCCTTTTACTCAATGTGGCCATGTTGCAAATCACTTGATTTAAATATTTTTTGCCAGGTTATAGTATACAATAAGTTATTTATGAGCAATATAATTTTTCTCAGTAATATTAAATTTTATCCACAAACAAGTGTTCTTGACCTGGTAAACATTCCCTCAGGTTTGCCTTTTACTTGTTTCTGAATGAAATACACGCCTACTTAGTGTCTCGGTGATAACACCTTGTGCTAATGATAATAAAATCCAAGTGTATGATCATCTGTGGGTGAATTCTGAGCTTTAGTATTTCAAGTAGGGAGTTTGTAACAGAATCCATAAAGCTTGGGGAATCTGTGAAAGGGCTTTACAGATTCCATGAATATTTAAAAATACATTCATTTGGACGTTTATAGGGGGTGAGTAAGAATACAGTATTTAGATATAATTTTAAAAATAAATAATACCATTTCTTTGCTTTTATGCACATATGGAGGGAGATAACAATTTGTTGGAAGTGTTTTCCTCTACCTTTGGAGTGCTGGGATTGCAGGCATGAGCCACCACACGCAGGTTCAGTTGATAGATTTTGGCGTTTTAGTTTGCTCTTCTTTGAAATCAAATTTTAATTTTACTTATTGGTTTTAGTTTTCCAATGTTATATTTTAAAGGATGATTTAAGGCTATGTGACTGAAAGGGAGTCAAGTTCCTTTGTTTACTTAAGGTTCCTAGAGAGTGGCATGCTTTCTAAACCAAGCCTAATGACTCCACAGTTCATCTCTGTCAGTTGATGTGATGAAAATGAGATTTGGGCGTTATTCTCAAACTATATTCTCCTCCCTGTATATTTGTTGAATGTTTCCATACTATCCTGTCTATGTAAGAATGACCCAGTTTATAGATCTACATGACAAAGTTATCCATCTGATTTTAGACTCACCATTTCCAAGAGGGGTGGCCGACCTTCCAGCTGGATGTGAACGCTGGCTTCTTTCCCACTTTCCATTTTCCCAAAATTGCATAAGAAATCTAAACAGTGTAGATCGGTTTTCATGCAATACTTGAAGAGAATGTAAAAACACTGCGTTAAAATTTTCTACATTAAAAAATGAACAGCTGGAGAAGATGACTCAGTGGATGGAATGCCTGCCATGTAAGCATGAGGGTAAATAAGAGTGTGAATGCCCCGATCCTGTGAAAACCTGGGGGGAGCTTGCCTGTGCCTATAATCCCACTGCTTCGCCCACAAGATAGGAGGTGGAGAGGAGAGAAGTTTCAAGGGGCAGCTAGCATCAAGCAAGGTAGAAGGGAAGGGCCGACCCCTGGGGTTGCTTTCTGAACACCATGCATGCACAGCAGCACGCCTGTATTTTCTCAAAAAAAATTTTAAATATGAATTTTAAATTTCAAAACATACTTTGTATAAATTAAAAATCTCCTTACTGTGCCAGCAAGATGACCTAAGTTCAAATCCCCAGAACCTATAGGATGATAGAAGAGAACTGTCTCCTGCAAGTTGTCCTCTGACCTCCACAGGCACACATGACATGCTTTCCTATATGCACTCACAGAACTGAATACGATAAAGTGTTTTTAAATATCCTTAATGGCGTTGAGAAAACTGTCCTTTTTATAAACATCATCTTTCCTTCATAGCATTTAAAACTCATCTTGCTTTAAATAAAACAAGCATTTTTGTCTCCTAAATTATAACAAAGTATTCAAAGTGTAACATGTGTTTCTATCATTCTTAGTAACTGAACCTTCTGGGACAAGATGAAAAGAAAGATTTGTAATTAGAGTCTCCCCGAGTTACACACTGTGTTTCTTGTTGCACAACCTCTCCAGTTTCTCTTATAAAGTCACCAAAATCTTGTGCTATAAATATGGCTGCCCAGGTGACTTGGTGTCAGGAGGATTCTGTGTAATGTCTGGGTGGCACATGAGAGGCATTTGTTAAGTAATGAAACCCCGTAACACACACTTAACCCCAGACCCATCTCAGCACTGTGTCATGCTTGTTCCTTACTCATGGGAATATCACCTAGGCTTGTATCCCTTACCATTTCCTGGCAGCTCAAGCCCCCATTGAATTTGCTTTTAAATGTTTTAGTTTGAAATGCCTATCTGAAGGATGGAAACTTACCAAGAGTCTCTTATCAGTCTTTGATAAGAATTTGAGTATATCTGTCAAGGTCTCTGCTACACCTTTTTGCTGTCCGGATGCACACTCTCTTCCATAATGTTTAAAATGGCATTGCCCAGTAGTCGCCTAAAGACAGAAAAAAAAAAATCACCTGTCTTTAGAGAGAGCTCACACAACATGACTTTAAAAGTTTTAATTGATTGTTTTTACTAAAATACAGTAAGCACCTCCGAAACTGTGAAAGTATTTTTGACAGAATTATTTGGGAAAGAGTAAATATCTGGTAAGTCCACAAACAAAACTCCAACCAAATTACAACAGGTCCTAGGTTGACAACATGGTCTGTCTTTACTGAAATGGGGAAGAAAAATGGCAAGTGAACATTAGCCTCATCTGGTTTCACAGAACAAAATATGTTACAATTACACATCCTAACACCTAAATCTGGAATTCAAGTAAATTTTCAAAAAAAGATTTCAAACTCCCTGACGTAGTATTTTCTTGGTGATTGCTATTGCTTGAGACTCGGAGGTAAAAAGAAATCTCACGAACATGAGAACATTGGCATGAGAACTGATTCAAATGTTTCCTTAGGGAGGGCTTCCCTTCCTGTCCTTGCCATAGTGGCTTCATGCTTGTGCAACATTCTACTAACTATATCTCCACAGGTTCATGTCCCAAAGAAAGTGATATAAGACAGTTAATAAAGAAGGAAGAAGCAGGTTTTCTGATTGTGTACGAGAATGCAGGTGCTGCCTCTGGCTACAGTCCTGGAGAAATGTATTATATTCAAGGTCCTCTCAGTGAATGCATATAGAACTCACAGTATTGAGGGGGACTGAGGTGAATGGGAATCTCCATCTTCACAACCGTCCTCAGGATAAAGGGTTGGTACTTAAGACACACTTAACATAGGTCAGACAAAGGGGTCACCTTTTTACCTGGACATCTAAAACGTTGAACAGCTTATCAGTTTGAGGGAGAAAAGAATTGGGTACCATTATTTCCACACTAACATTTGGAGCCATGCTAATGCCTGTGTTTATAACCTGAAAAAGAAAGAAAAGAACTTAAAAATCCTTTTCATAATTATAAATGCACAAGTACTAGCCGAAATAGAGGATGTATAGCTGGCAGATACACAGCAAAGCTGGCAGAATATCCATAGTCATAATTTTTCCAGTTTAACCAGTTCAAATAGCCCCTCCATCCTATGCCTGCTTTTCCTTTCTCACCAGCATATCTAATAACCTTGGCCCAGTTTCATTATGTAATCCACAGTTTGCGTTCTCTACAGTGCTATACTACTCAAACAATGCTTGCTTGGACAGTGCTTCTGACTAAACAAACACTTTTGTAGACATTCCCTCTTGACATCTGTGACCAACCAAAATTTTTGCTTAATAGCTAAATTTTCAAAAATGAGTTTTTATTAGTATATTAATATGTCTATATGATAGTATTTTTGAACTAAAAAGAAAAAGAAAGGTTATTCAATACTGATGAAGCTTGTCCTAATCCTGAAGCCTGCCTGGATGACAGACCAACCACGTTGATCCTGGAGAAAGGTAAGGTAAATGCTTCCATTACGTACGTGGTAATGTTGGGCTGGTTAAGGAGCCTCAACCAACTCTAGATTTCCTGATTAACCCCCAACCATGTTTTCCCTTGACTTGTCTGCCTTGAATGCATCTTCAGAAGGGTCAAGAGATCCCCAAACTCTGCCTGTTCCAAGTGTTCACATATCTTAGAAAATCTGGGACAAGAAAAATTAGAAAAACAACAGTGGCCTAAGAAGAATGGGCAGCCATCCAGTCACTAAGGCTGAGGGACACTGTGGGGACAGGAATCCCCCTGGAGCAAGGCATCAAGACCAATCCTTTCTCCCTTCCCATATGTTACAAACATCAACAAAACCAGCTTTGCTTACGTGGAAAGTGAAGTTCAGCTTCTCTGCCAGGCATGTTTCTGGCTCATTCTCTTCACTTGATCCATACACAAATGAAGTTGGGTTCACAAACCTGCCGGAAATAAGGTCGGCTTGAATGTACTGTATTTTTGATGAGGGTCTGGACAGTCTGTCTTTAGAGTTGGAGTATAGCATATTTAAAAGACAACACAACATCCTTTTGGTTCCTTGGTCAGATACAAGCTCTAATTGATGAAACAGGAAGGCTGTGTGCTCTGCCCCGGGGGGCCATGCCTATTCTAACCAATATACATACTTGCCTTTCCCACACCTGCTGGCTTGAGCTATCTGCACTTTTTTAGCCCTAAAATGATTCATGCAAAGTTGGCAAGCCTGAGCCAAAGCCTTAACTTTCCCTCGGGGGTGTGGTAGCTCCATCTAACCCGTTTATTATTTCTTGATGGCTGCTGCTGCTGAACCTCAAAATTCTGGGAACAAGCCAAGCACCAACTTATAAGATAAAGCTTTTGCTAGGATGCAAGATTTTTGACTTTTGAATTCTGCCATTAGACAAATGGATGCTGAGCAGCAAGCACTGAGAAGGTGCTGTTCTGGGGAAGTCCCTGTTGCACAAGTCACTCATATGTAGCTGCTAATAATAGGTGGTTCGAAATTAGGAATCCAGGAGGCAGGAAAGGTATTAGAAATAATCCAACAACACATACTTGTGCAGTTTAATACTTGTTATCTTTGTCCCAAATACTAACATGTGAAAAGTGGAAATGGAAGTGCTCATCTTGTGAAAAATTGAGGAGTATGCATACTCCATGCTAGGAGACACAATCAGCTTTGATTTGCTTCACCACTGACTCTCAGGGCCTGCTTTTCTGAGAAGGACCACTCCCTCCCTCCTTCATACAACTGATACTCAATTCCATCAGTTACAGAAAGCGACCTTTTATGCAGTTGGATGCCTTCTTCATGCATGCTTAAAATGATGGAGGGATGCGTTATATTGAAAGCAATAAATAAAATGCACTTGCCCATTTTATTCTGTTAATTCATATCTTCTAGTGTTTTTAAAATGTATGTATGCACCTAGCACAAAGAGGAAAGTGGCCCATGAGTCCTCATCCCTAACTAAAAAGCTGTGGACAGCTAAGGCTTTCTGGGGAGGGAGAGTCATTATTCTTTAATGCATGTGCTGCCGGTAGGTTGACCACATTTCAGTGAATGGCCCCACACTCAGGAATACATGGGCAGCATAAATTGGAGTTTTTTTTTTTTTAATGACATAAATTTCTGTTTAGGAAGGTAGAGTGGATCTGGGTGGAGTTAGGGGGAGGAGCTGATGGATGAAAATGATCAACATACATTGCATGAAATACTCAGAGTTAAATGTTTGTAGTGTAGTGATTACTGGGCATGCTGGTACATGTGTATAGAGTTAACATTCAGGATGCAGAGCCAGGATGAGCACCAAAACCACAAGAATATCCTTCTGACTATACAAGTTGCAGGCCGGTCTGGACCACACAGAGAGAAACTCTTGTCTCAAAAACAACACAAATGTTTAAGACACAGACTAATAGCTTGAAAAACTGCCAGTGGAGTCATTGCAGGTTTTGGTATTCCCCTCATTCATTCTCTAGCCACACATCTTGAATCAGAGAAGGATCCACTCAGAAATCTCTAAAACCACAAGAAAACAATAAAGCTGGCCCCAGGATTCTGACCGAGGAGCACTCTCGGGGTTCAAGAATAGACAGGAGACACCTCACAGCCTGCTCTCTCACGCCTTAGTCGTTTGCCACACAGGTAGATGTGGGCTCTGGAGAGTGGTAGTTTGGCTAAGTCCACAGTCCTTTGTGTCTCCCCTACCACGGCCACTGGGTGCCGCGCCGGAAGCTGCATACTACGTAACTCTGCGCCCCTTGTTTGCAAACTGCAGGATGACCGTGGCCCGCTGAAAGCTGATTGGGGCTCTTCCAGTACAAAATCTCTAGCAGCTGGCCACGAGTTTGATGTAGCATCAGAGCCGATTAGAGAGTGGATTAAAATAATGAATCGCCAATCAAGCAACTGCACTCCGAGGCAATCACAGAGACACAGTATCTTTTCCACTTACACGTGCCCAAACACACTTCCTTCACTAACGTAAGAAAAAGAGTAGGAGTGAACGTCCTCTCTAATCCCGAGGCGTCTGTCTCTACTTACCCGTGAACAGTCAGCATAACTTCATACCTTAGCGGTATCGCGATTGTCACTTTGTTATCCTTCACCTTGTCCATTTCTCCTTCATTTTCACTGTAGAAACAGAAGACCATGTGAGAACCCAGCCTCAGAGAGCATGACCTGCATCCCGTGCAGACTTAATAGAGGGCTGTTTGGGGGAAGCTGGGGGAAGCAGGGCTAGAAAGAGAAACTGGCAACGAGACATTTCAGGACAGGGTTGGCAGAAACTGCTCTCTTCACTTCCACTGTTGCTGTTCATAGACAATTATCAGAACACGGCTGCATGGATCCCTGAAAGCCATCTCCAGAATGTGGCATGTCCTTTATGACAGTTATTTCTTGCACACTGAACCATACATACCAGGAGGCCTGCACAATGATGCTGAGGTCCTCATCTGCCCGGCTGAGTGAGCTCACATCCAGGAGAAAGCTAATATCTACCTGCAGAGCAGAGGAAAAGACCCATTTTTTAATCTCAAATGCATTTTTATGGATTGAAATATTTTCATTGTCCTTAGTAGATTTTGTTGTTTCTCAAGGAAAAGAGAGTGGACTACTCTAGATGTGGCAGAAGCTTCACCCTTCACTCGGTAGCAAGACACAGAAACTGTTGGGTTCAAAGCGCAAGCATTTCCATGCATCACTTTCAGAAACAAAGCCTTCTCTAAATGTAAAGACTGGCAGGCCCAGACGGACACCATTAGGAACGCTTTAACAACTTGCTTGAGGACTGTTGCCAAAAACACCTTTTTTTGTATAGCAGAGGTAACATGCCTGGCAGACAGGGCCACCTGGGGTGGGGGTGGGGGTGTTGGAAAAGAGCGAACAGGCAAGCATTCTGATTGACACATTTACTTGCCTGTCTTGACATAACTGGTTCCCTGCTCACCCCCACCCCCTGACCCCAAACAATGAACGTTGCTAAGAATATAAACACAAGGCCCAACACTTCAGGACACTTTGGTCTCACTTAGCTTCACAACTAAGTTCAAAAATAGGTTTTTTTTTTTTTTTATGCGACACAAAGGTAGGAGAAGATAAAAAAAAACACATTCCTGGTAGCAAATGAAAATCACAAACACTAAACGCTTACTCTTGAGAGACGATCCACATATATGTAGCCAAGGCTGCAAGCAAGTTTTACCATGCCAGAGCTCTCTTTCACCTCACAGTTTATTTGTTTCTCTTCCTAAAGGAAAAAAATAAAGCAATTAATCGGGGGAGAAAGAGAGTTAGACATTCATAACATATGTTTAGGGATGGCTTTTAAAAATGTCTTAGGAAACAATTTTCTGCTTAGCTTGGGAATAATATGTAGAATTATAATAGAAGATACAGATGTGTATACATAAGCAATATGCATATACTAATACCCATGTAATTCTCCATAAACAGCTCCTGGGTGTGAGCTCTCCTGTTTCCCACTTTATCTAGGAGGAAATTCTTGAAATATTAGGGAACAAGAAAACCACAAGTTCCGTATTTCCTCTGTCTAATATAAATGAAATCTGTTTAAAGCATTTAATTGTAGTATGGTAATCCTAATAGAAATATATCAAAGGATAGGCTCTGAGTACCTAGAATTTCTCCTGCTCCTTTTGAAGTAGCTGCTCAGTGATCAGGAAAAAACGGTAAATAGCTCCTTTTAAAAGGTGAAAGGTCCCTGGGGCTGGCTGGCAAGGGGATGGGGAGATAACAAGGCAAATGTGCCGGAGGCTTTTCTCTTTGCAACTCAACCTTACTAATACTTCATTGATGGACTAAAGTGACAATAATTGGAGTGCTGTGGTAACATACATCTATGTGTGTCCTCCAGGACCTGACTTGAAAAGATTATTTCAAGACTGAGGAAAGCTAATAGTTCAGAAGTACTGGATGAAGGTTGAGAGCCTCAACTTAAAACGTAGAGCAGGAATCCTGGGTTCATTAGCATGGAGGATGCTTCAAGATGAGCATTGTCAGCATCTTAAAAACATGTGTCAGGGAAGAAGTAGTGGCACCCCAGGAGTCCTCTCCTAACATTGGAAAGAAGAAAGCTAACATCTTTCCACTTAGGTCCCAAGGAACTTGTATCTCAGAGTTAGGGAAAAAAGAATGTCTCAAAATAACTGGGAGACTCAGTGATGTTGAAACCTTATGCTGAAAACTTCAGTTGTTTATACTAAATCAGTGGAGTAAATATGGCACTTACATTTGTTTGAAACTTGAGTACATTCTACTATTGTGGTTTCTAGCACTTACCAGTTCTAAGATTTTAATGAAATATAGGCCTGTGGGGAGTTGGATGTTCAGGGTTGTTTCATAAGCATCATCTCCAGCATTGAACACGGACACATTTAGCATTATGGTCTTCATGCTCCCAACAGCAAGATAGGTTTTATTTTCATATGGCCTAGAAATTAAGTAATTGAAGTAAAAAATTCTTCCTCCATATATAAAATATTCATGAATATAAACTGTTAACTTAGAAAAACAACCACGAACAATCTCATACAGACAAATTTAAAATTTCATCTCTCATTTCAGATATGTTCAACCAGCTGCTCCCAAAGAAAAGTTTGATACTATTATTTGTTTGATTTTTTAATTAGTTATTATAAAATATTCTTTTGTTTAATGCCCTTTTGTTTAACTTACATTTTCCCCATTATTTTATAAAGTTTTTATTTAATCTTTGAAAAGACACTGATTGAACTGGCTTCTACCCAAGCCAAAGATTAGAAGGGGAAACTGAAGAACAGGGTGAATGGGAAAACGTAAGGGGATTTAGCAGGAGTAAAGCACAGAACTGCTCTGGCCTGCAGGTGGGTGGTCAGAGATCCACTAAGGAGACTACCTTTCTGATGCAGTTAATTGGTTGCCTCTGACAAAGCTAATCACAGAAATGAATCAGTGTCCTGTGACCTGAAAAACAAAGGTCACTGGAGATCTAGACATGTGGGGACAGGCCTTAGGAAAGCCCCCCAGCTTTTGGAGGTAAGGTTTCAGTTAGCTAGGCCTTGGCAGTCCAATCTGCAATAACGATAAACTGACTACACAGTGAAGGTTTGGATCAAGAGCACTCCATGAAATCCCTAAAATGTTTCAAGTATGCAGAACTTTGAACAAAATGAAGATGCTCAAAGCTATACAACTAGAACATTCTAAACCCTTGAGTCAATTGCTCATTTCTGCAGAGCACAGTGTCTACCTTTTCCAGGCAAGAAAATAAAAATAAAAATAAATAAAAAATCCTCACAACTTTCAATTACAGTATGTTATGATTTTCTAAACTTTTCCCCATAGCCATCAAGTAATTTCAAAATTAAAAAAAAACTGGATTAATTAATTCAAACTGGAGAACGATGTATGCCATACCAACTGGGTGGAGACAGTCTAACCAAGAGGCATAAAAAGATACTTAAGAACAGATTTAAGATCTCTGATTTAAAGCAATACTTGGAGATGGATGAATCATCTAGTAAAACTGAAGGTCCCATGTAGTAAGTTAGCCACTACGCTCCTTTCTCACAAAGCATGCTATTAAAATGCATTTCCACACCTCACAGGAAAGATAAAAGACATATTTCCAAATAACTGTAAACAACTATTAGGGGCCGGGTGGTGGTGGCGCACGCCTTTAATCCCACACTCGGGAGGCAGAGGCAGGTGGATCTCTGTGAGTTCGAGGCCAGCCTGGGCTACAGAGCAAGTTCCAGGAAAGGCGCAAAGCTACACAGAGAAACCCTGTCTCAAAAAACCAAAAAAATAAAAAATAAACAACAACTATTAGAAATACATGGAAATAACTCTTGAATGACCAGGTCTTGGTCATGCATCTGATTATTCAGGTTTGCTAGTCTTCAAGATCTTTTTGATAACGAAGTCTGACCATTTTAGAGTCGATGTAGATTATACCTCTGGTTTCTATTTCACATTCGTCCTTTCCTCTGCTATCATGCCAACAGTGCCGACTTGACAACGCCCACAGCAGGGCAAGTGCTGCCAGTGCCTCTGAGAGAGAGAAGCAACCCCACTTCTCAGTCTGACCCTGGGGCCCTCGAGGGCTGGCCTTTGCCTCACTTCCCACTGCAGAGGGCATTCCTTTGTTTCAGCTGCATCCACCCACAGACTGCAGCCTAAACACAAGATGCTTTCTGACTTCCCCCAAGTTCCCTCCACCTTGAGCGTTCCCTCCCCTTTATGGGCCAACTTAGTTAGTCCTTGCCCCTGGGGATCAACTTGAACAGCAGTAACACCCAGGAAACATGGAGAAGCATATTTTACAATGTCAAGTCAGTTTCTCTCAGCATCGAACTTTCATGAAGTGAGAAGCTGGAGCATGGTTATCTGAGTTTTCTATGAGCATAGAAATTAGTTACTGTGTTAAATTAGTATCAGATGAAAAGGACTGAGTTACAGTCAAGAGATAAATAAAAAGCAAAAAAAAAATTATTCACTTTTAATGGCTTATGGAATCTTTTATGTATATCCTGTGAAATTGTAGCTAGATAGTATGTGTGTCTATTCTAAAATGATACAAACATTTCAAATGTCTCACTAAAAAACTTAATGTCCAACACTATGAAGTCATGTGATCTCCACTCTAGTCCACATCCAATATGTTAGTAGTGATGTAGCTCCTGAAATAACCGGATTCACGACACAACGCAATCAAGGCAAAATCAGTACTGGAAAGGACAAATTACTTTCCAAAATTATGAGCCTTCTCAAGCTCAGAGTGGATAAACAAAGTTGTAGTTTAGAACCCCTTCTTCAACACTTAAAACCCCAACAGCCTATTTATAAGAAACTGGACCACTTATTTACTGCGTAAAACTTCTGCCCCTTTTATTCGCTACTTTCTGATGTCCAAGCTCT
Organism: Peromyscus aztecus; assembly: GCA_902168405.1. Lineage (NCBI taxonomy): Eukaryota > Metazoa > Chordata > Mammalia > Rodentia > Cricetidae > Peromyscus > Peromyscus aztecus. The sequence continues at coordinate 20,392 of CABHPQ010150041.1, forward strand.
TTGTATAGACAGTAGCAAACATCCTAAGGTGTGACTCATTAATTGAGTCACATATGTCATGTAACATAAAAATGAATACAGGTATGAAGCTGGCACCCAACCCAAGAAAAGACAATGTCCACATGGGAGTATATATATACCGGGAGCCTCCCTCCCAGTGACTGCCCGGACCACTAACTTTTAAAATCTAATACTCTAGTTTTGCCCAGTTTTATAGTTCATATAAACTGGATTAGAGAGTGTGTAATTCTTCCCTGTAACTGTGATTTTGAGTGTTGTTTCTTTTACTCAAAATTTGATCAATAAAATGAACTTAAATCAGTGTTTGCAAATGTCCATGCTCCACCCAAGGAGTTGTTCCTCTTCTTATTTTCTCACTCAGTGATCATCGGGGCTTCAGCAGTTTTCAATGTAAAGCTATAATAGTCTCATGCTGAACACATACATACATACATGTAGTTTTGCTATGTGTGGTCTCTTTCCATCCCTCCTCCCCTCCCCTCCCTGTACTTCTGTTTATCTGAACTTTGTTTTTAAAATATAAGATTAATTCCTTACAAATATCTGAATCTTGGTTTGGGGAACTCAAATAAGTTATACTAACAAAATACATTTATGTAACAATAAATACTATAGGAAACTATTTTTACCTAGAAAAAATAGAGCTGTTCTAAATGAATGCTACATAAAAAGCAAGCAGGTCAATAGAGCAGGTATCTGGAAACTCCTGCCTAAGGTTAAAAGTCATTCTTTTATTTTCATAAAGTTTTATGGAGTCCAGTCATTCTCACTTTTTCACTACAAGAGCACAGATGAGCAACTGAAACTGTGTGCATTGGCCCTCAAATTTTTAAATATTGCTTTCTCTTTATAAGAAAGATTAGGCTGGCCCCTGCTATAGAGCCTATTTGACTGATGAAAATTATTCCAAATCAAACAAGAAATGTGATATAACTAGACTTAACTAAAGCCCATTATTTTTTGCTGTTACTTTTGTTTTAGATTGTACTCTTTTTTTTTTTTTTTTTAGAATTGATTCATAATATAGGTAGGCCAGGCTGGCCTTGAACTTATGATCCCATCCCATGCTCCCGAGTACTATGACTACAGGCATGCATCAACATGCTTGGGTCCATTCTGAGTTCAACAGAGGCTTCTTTTATTTCAGCCGGTAGAGGCTATAGGATTTCCCCTTAGAATCCCCATGTAGAAGCAGAGAAAATAATCCAGCCCCCTAGCTTTAACCAGCCCTGTAGTACCCTGTAGAAAAGAAGAGAAGAAATAAGGGACACCCCATGTGAACCAATTCCCCTTCCTGAGCCTTGGATTTGAGAAAAGGCACAAAGAACATGTAAGAAGAAACGCAATAGTCATTCTAGGCCCTGGCTATCATTTTATCCTAGCGGTGTTTGACTGGGTGCTCATGGGCTACCCCAGCACTTAGGAGGTAGTGCGGTTTGCCCATGTTGTGAGCCCGTGGGCTTTGCCAGCATGCATCTTCTTGGCTGTGCATATTAAATGGTGAGAAGAGAGCCCTGCTGCCTTCTCCCTACTGTTCTATCATCATGTTACGACCGAAGGGAGTTTCAAGGTTCTCTAAAAGTAAACTTCAGCTTGACATTAAAGTTTAATTAAGACTTGTACAAGAGCTGCTTAGAAATAGATGTTTATAAAATATTCTGGCTTGGAACCAAAGCATTAGTCACTGAACACCTTTGGGAGGGAAGTTGGCACTTCGACAAGCAACAGAAGGTGGAAGCGTGGCATGCACAGGCAGCTTCAGAGACGGCAGCCGAGCAGAGCAGCGCCCGGCTCACGTTGTCAGCCAGACTCCTGGTTCCGTTTCCATTTTCAGCCATTTTGCACAATTAACCACAGTCCTAAATCTACTCTTTTAAAATGTTCACCTCACGGTAGATTTTGATTCTTTAACAAGATGCCGTTGGAAAGACACCAGCCAGCGTTCTACGTGACATGATGTCGAGCCAGCTGCACATCTGGACGGGTGGCACAACTGAACCACAGGCTTCCTCGGGACTCACAGTTCACTCTTCATTAAAACATGCATAATGCAGGCTTGAAATTTACAAAGCTGCTTAGAGTCCACACAACTGACACAAACCCAGGTACTGTGCATACACGGAATCATAACTTAATAAATGAAAGAGGAAACGAGAAAGCTCTAACACCAGGCTCTACATTTTGTCCCAGTGAACATGTCTGGATTTTACAAGATGTTCTCAAAACCTTAGTATCATCAATCTGTTCTTTCTTGATAAAATCAGCCTGGTCTCTGTAGCTTACTTATTTTTGATCAGGATGGTAGGGACCAAAAAAGAAAGAAGGGAAGAGAGGAAGAAAAGAAAAAAAAAGATGCCAGAGCAAAACACAATATGAATGGTTCTCACACTTCAATGTTTAAAGACACACAGCAGATTTCACACTTTAATGTTTAAAGACACACAGCAGATTTATTTGACAAAAGAGTAGCCTTAACACCAGGCCGAGCTCCAGCAGTCCAATCGATGAGAAAGAGGAGGGATTTTATAAGTAAGGGATATCAAGATCATGATGGGAAAACATACAGAGATGGCCAGGCCAAACTAGTGGGAACTCATGAACTGTGGACCAATAGCTGGGGAGCCCCCATGGGACTGGACTAGGCCCTCTGCACAGGTGAGACAGTTGTTTAGCTTGAACTGTTTTGGGGGCCCACAGGCAGGGGGATCAGGATCTGTGCCTGGTGCATGAGCCAGCTCTTTGGAGTCCAGTGCCTAAGGTGTGACACCTTGTGAAGCCTTGGTGCAGGGGAGAGAGGCTTGAACCTGCCTCAACTCAATGTACCAGGCTTTGCTGACTCCCCATGGGAGACTTTGACTTGGAGGAAGTGGGAATGGGGCGTGGATTAGGGGGGAAAGCTGGGGTGGGGAGAAGAGGGAGGAGGGGAGATCTGTGGTTGGTATGTAAAATGAATAGAAAATTTCTTAATAATAAAAATTTTAAAAAGGGGTAGCTTTCAGCAAGTGGCCTCCAGTCCAAAGTCAAGTTTTATCCTCTTTTCTTTTTCTTTACTATTATTGCAAGGAAAATAAAACACGAGGGACTTTGCCCCCTGGGGATAGACCAACTATCAGACTTTATTGAATAAAAGCAATAAAGTTCAAGGGGAGAATTGAAAAAGAGTTTGGATTGGAAGTTAGGTAGTGAGCGAGTGGACTTTTGTGTAGAAGCATGTAATTCATTCTTCCCAAGTTTTGTGAGGTCAGTGAGGCTTTTTTTTTTTTTTAAGGACAATTCTATTAGATTGGCCCTTTGAGGAGTTAAAAACATGGTGTCAGGTACCATCCACCACTTACTGTCTGCTCACCAGTGAGTTCCCCACTTCCTGCTAACAGAAGCCCAGATTATTCAGGGAGTAGGCCACACTCCCTTGATATTACAGAACATGAATTTCTAGTTCAGCTTTGGGGAATGAAGCCTGATAGCTAACGTGATCATAAGAACTCCATTTTCCCTGCACCACGACAGATTTGTGAGAGTTCACACATGTCAAATTAGCGTAGGCATAAGAAGGGCTATCTTTTTCTGAAAAACTTCCAAAAGAAAAAAGCAAAACAAACAAAAACACTCTTGTTCTTGCACCCCTTTCCTTGATGGGAATGTTAGGGTTAAAATATTATAATCATAAAAAAAGCTAAAAGAAGATGCAAAACAACCACCTATGCCCAGGCTTCCTAGCTGCATACAAGACCTGGAGCTGCCATCTCCTTGCAGACATTATTCCACATAGACTTCTGTGAGTCAGGACTAGTCAATATCCTATTACCAGAAGTTCAAAGTACTCCTAACTATTATCAAAACAAACAGGTCATTTACATCCTGATCTATATGAAAGATCGGACTGTAAACTCCTTGATGGCGAATACCAATTATTGTGATTGTGATAACTAACATCATGTTTGTTCACTGTTATTTTTACTACGATAACTCCTCTGGCTGGTTTATTGTCGCAAGAATTTGGAACATAGTTGGAGGCCTCAGCCTAATGGAACCATGAGGGAATGTGAATCAGCACTGCTTATCATATCCTGAGCAGTTTATTATTGCCGGCATCAGAAACTCATGCTCTTTAGTGAGTAAATGCATTTACATAAACAGGCGTCTAGATCTGGGACACATAATACCATTAGTGTCAGCAGAGTTAGAGCCAGAAGAAGGCACACAGCATATGGCCCCAATTTGCAGACTGTTACTGAGAAAGGAAAGAAGACACCTACGCGGAGAGATGCTGTATTTTTGTCTGACACAGAGTAACTTATTCAAAACACAGTCAAAAGCTTTCTATGTGGCTCTGAAAACTTAATTAGAAGAGTTCTCATTTGCACATCCCTCAAATGAGTTATCATTATCCTCATAGAAATAGTGTGTAACTTTCCAAATTGATTCAAAAGGATTGAATTGGTGCCCACTGCTTTACAGTGGACTTCATACTGTTCCAAAAACATCAACGTCTTTTGTTGAACTCTCAAATGGACCAGGCCTTGAACTAATCACTTGGATTAAGTGCATTTTAAAAATTAAAATATCTTATAAAGAAGGCACAATTTCTACTATTTTATAGCAAGGAGAGAGGAGGTTAAAAAGCTTCTCTTAAGAGGCTACCCTGCTGTTAAAATGGTGGATGTAAGAGTTGAACCTGATCAACATGACCTCCCATGTGAAAGTCTTCATCACTATATTGCTGCCCTGGTTTCGGTGTGATAAAGACTTGTTGAAAATAATGGAGCAATAAGGGTTAAATGGGGTAGGAATGAGAGGACAGGATAGAGGAGGGATAACACTAAAAACCTTTTTAAAAAAGCCAAATGGAAACCTACTATAGTAGAAGTTTCCTAAAATGTACTCATATACATATATGTGGAAAGAGTTATCTTATAATGAGGAGGTAATTCCTCTTGCAGACATATCATAGGCTAGCAAATAAAGGCCCAAGGCTCAAGGATAGAAGAAGGCTATTGCTTCTGGTGTTGTTGGTCAGTGGGGTCCCTCAGACCCTAAAACATTACAGGGTATTATCATTACTCTTGGTCACCATCTAAAACTTTATGGTGAGTCTCTATTGCTAAAGAAGCATAGAACATTGAGAAATCAAGCTGGTACTGACCGGGAAGCTTCATCCCCGTGTTTCTGCAATGGCAGAAGGTGCTCTGAGTACTATTCAGGAGGAAAGTCATCATCAGTCTCACCCATCTGTGAGCCCTGCATGGTACAGTAAGAACCACCCAGGCAAGACATGCCCACAGGTGCAATAGTAGCACAGGTGTTACGGGAGTAACCAACTATTTTCTGATTGGATTTAAGGCCCACTTCCTGAGATGGAACTTAAGCTGGGACCAAGAACCCAAGGCCCAGGTATGTCACAGGACTGAGGGAAGAACCTATTACTAATGTTCTACTAAATGGATATAGTATTTAACAAATTCTCCAAAGACACAATCCTTATACCCGTAGATCATAACATCTCTCAACCTTCATCAGAGAAGCTTGTTTTGTAGTAGATGGTGACCAGCACAGAAACTCGAAATCTATAGAGAATAACATATGGTAGACTGCTCAGCCCTAAATCATCTATATCACATTATCATCTCCCAAGACTTAGAAATCATTTCGGAAGAGGGAGCACAGAAAGACTTTAAGAACCAGAGGCAGTGGAGAACTACAGATAAACAGTGTTTTCTGGTAACAACAGGGCAATTGCACATATGAACTGACAGTAGCTATGACTACATGCACAAGAGCAAGCCAGACAAAACCCTAACATGGGTGGGGAAAGTGGGAACACAAAGTCCTACCCCTAGCTGAAGAGCTATTGACAAAAAAAAATGACCACTAGGAGAGAGATAAGCAACTTTATTCAAATATGGCCCTTGAGGAGATATTCATGCCCAGTATATGGAATTATACCCAAGCACACACTGGCTGTACAAAGTAGATTACATGGGTTAAAAAAAATAAAGAAGAGAACACATGAAATTTGGAAGGAATATTGGTAGGGGTAGAGAAGGAATTAGAGGAAAAAAAGGGTGGGCTTGATCAAAACACATCATATGCATGTATGAATTCTCAATCAACGTAAAAAAGTGAACTTGCAGCTCTGTTCATAGTGAAGGTTTCTTGCTTGGGTCCCATAGATATCAATGAGAACTTTCTGGGGTGTAGGATATGCATTTCCAATAGGCATTGTGAGTATTGTCCTGGACTCAAGACCACATCCTAATGAACACCACCTTACATTTGGCCAACTACTGTTTAAAATCACTGGCTTGATTTTTAATTTAAAAATATTTTTAATAAAAATGTTAAGTAGACAAATTTTTGCAAGAAAAAAGAAAACCTGAATTAATAATTCCATGTTATTTGAATAAGCTGAAAACATTCTTAATGACATTTGCACTTAAGCTTTTTAAATCTCATTTTCTCAGGAGCCAGCAGATTTGCAATGAAAGGTAACCAGGAAGACACAGAGTGCCTAACACAAGCAGATGGAAACACTGTCCATCTATGCTTAAGAAAATCTTCTGCTCTACCAACACACCTGTACAACTTTAATCAAAGTCTCCTGATATACTTAAAACCATGCACATCTTAGAAAACAAATATACAAATGGAAAATTATAAGTTGTTCAACTAATAGACTCACAAAGTCACTCTGTGCTCTTGTGTACAAAGCAGTTACTAGTCACTGTTTTTTTTTTTTTTTCAATTACTGAAGTGAGCCAACTGAATCATTTATAAGCACCAGGTTCATTTACCAATCAAGTTAAAAGCTCCTTGCCCCTCCACTGTAGATGCTCACGGCTGCATTGGCATTGTCTGACTGAGAAAAATTCATGGTCTTCTCCAGCAAGGGAATCAACACTATGCGTCAAGCTTTTTGCTCTTTCCTACTTGATCCCTTTTCTACATTTAACAGTCACATTGGATCTTTCATTTCCCAAACTATCCCCTAAATCTTCAGTTACCATCTATGAACTTGAATTTCCATTGTAACAACCCATAACTTTTTTACGCATTTCTTCCTTCCACAATTGCAAGGAAACAATCAATCATCTTTCCAAGCTTCTTAGCCCAAGCTAAAGTGACTCTTAACTCCTTTTCAAGGCTAACTCCTCTACTTATAAGTCTTGGAACTCCTGTTCCATTCTCAGGAAACCTCTGTTAGTCACCTCCTGTTCTCCAGGCATTCTGTTAAGCTTTAAGAATACAAACGTGAGGACAGGACTTGACTTACAGCAGGTTCCAGGCCAGTGTGGAGAAAGACTCTCAATACAGTATACACCATGTCATTGACCTAAGTGTACAGAAGGGTCTAAGGGTAAGGAACTGGAGACAGAGACTGCTCTTGAAAATGCCGAGATTTAAAGGGTAAATGTAAGTTCATCGGGTGGATGAATAGGAGAAGTGAGAAAATGGCCGGTATGAGAATACATGTCATGGCCAAACATCTGTAAGTATTCTTCCATTGATGATAAAGAGACCTAGGGTAGTGGTGAGAAACAGGACTGGGGAGTTTAAATTTTAAGTCTAAAATGATACTGAATCGTTATCATTTAGCAATCAACTAAGGGCTCCTTGTACCTCCACTGTAGATGTTAGATTGGTCATACTGGTCACAAAATGATTAGAATACTAATCACAGTGCCTGAGAAGCCAGAAGACTAGATGATCTAGGGAGGCTACTGGGTACCTGGTTTGTAAAATAGTGAAGATAGATAAGAGAGAGAGAGAGAAGGTAGACAATACTATTTAGTAGCAGTACTTCAAATTTTAATAATTTATAGGGTCTTACTATGGAGCAATCTTGTACACTGTAAGTATGTGTTACACTCATTAGTTAATAAAGAACTCACTGGCCTATAACTGGGCAGGAAGAGATTGGGTGGGAGAGCCAGACTAGGAGGATGCTGGACAGAAAAGGGGCAGAGTGGCAGGAGTCGTTGGCCGGAGACCGAGCAGGATGGGAAGTATGTACATGAGGTAAATGAGCCTTGGGACAGCACATGGATTAATAGAAATGTGTTAATTTAAGTTACAAGAGCTAGCTAAAAATGAGCCTAAGCTGTCAGTTGAGCATTTATATTTAATATTAAGTCTCCGAATGGTTATTTGGGGAGCAGCTGACGGGACAGAAATGTTTGCCTACAGGATCTCAAGGGTAAAAAAAGTAAATAGAAAAAAAAAGGGGGGAAATCTAGGTTTCTCACTCAGGCAGTTAAGGAATGGTTACACCAGTCCAGATTAATGACTAATCAGGATCAATCTATGGGATACTGATAATTCTTGCCATACAACAGGCCATGGGATGTGATGCTGATGTAGGCATAGGCAGTGTGGGAAAGCCAGGAAGGGTCATAGTTGTAAGTAAGGTTACTCAGGAAAAACATGGTCATGTGTAAATGGGTTGGTCATGAATGGGAATCAGAGATGATCTGAACACAACTGAGGAAAGGCTAGACGAGAAAATACAACAGGACCTCATCAAGGAGATGAAAGCAAAAGAGCTTCAGCAGCTGAAGTGAAGGGCTGCCAGACGCTTCAGGGCAAGTCCAAGAAGGAACTAAAAATCATCCTTTGGAATTTAAGCCAAAGGTTATCCTCTCTTATTTACCCTTTCTCAGCCTCTGACCCTCATGTGCTATGCCTTTCCACGATTAAATAAGTCACACTCAAGAAATATATAAAAGCCAGAAACACACTTTTAATCCCAGCACTTGAGAGGCAGAAACAGATGGATCTCTGTGAGTTCAAGGCCATCCAGGTCTACAGAGTAAACTCCAAGACAGCCAGGGCTAGCTACATAGTGAAACCCTGTCAGAGAGAGAGAGAGAGAGAGAGAGAGAGAGAGAGAGAGAGAGAGAGAATAAAAGAGAAAGGAAGGAAAAAGAAATATGTAAAAAAAAATACCTATCTTTTGTGTCCAGTATTCCCTTCTTGCCTTAATCACCATTCCTGACATTTGAGTAATACTGCATTGAGATTTTCATCTTAAAATTTGCTGCTAACACTTTCCTTCTGCATTTTGATGTAAGCTCCATGACCCTTCTTATCATTATATTATCAAATCTTGATATGAAATGTTAATATTAATGCTACCTTTTTATATTCCCCACTGGTTATCAGGGCTTGGTTTCCTGGAGATCCTTTTATAGTTTCTAAAAGGGTTCCTATTGCTTTTAAGCTCTTTAAATAAAAGGACTCCCAACATTTGAAATTCAGTTGTTTATTCTGTAAAATTTACATTTCTTCTCCCTATGCAAACTCACGAGTCTCTAATGTATAGAGGGAATTTTAAATGTAATGTTGAGAGTGATTTTCAATTAGGGAGCTATGTATCAAAGCCCCATTTTCTTAGTTATGTTTCCTATTGCTGAGATAAAACACCATGACCAAAATTAATTTTGTCTTACAACTTGTAGTCCATCATCCAGGGAACGTAAGACAAGAAC
>CABHPQ010150042.1:0-26190 GCA_902168405.1 Peromyscus aztecus
GAGAGAGAGAGAGAGAGAGAGAGAGAGAGAGAGAGAAAGCACAAAATTACATTGCAATCCTCTCTGGCAGATTTCTGCCCCCAAAGACAGAAAAGCAATCTGGAATTAAACACAGTTCCAACTCCAGGCAGCTCTCCTCTCTCCCCTGCTCCTAGCTGGACAGCTCCAGATGTGTCTGAGTCTCAGTGATTTACTCTAATGATAAAGAACCCTCAGAACAAATCATGGGCTCTGATTGATCTAGGAGACAACTTGTTCAAATGCCTGTGATCTGGCTCTAATCGTGTTTGTTTCCATTCCAATGATCCTGCACCAAGAGTTTAAAAATGGGAACTGTCTGCTGCATATATCCCGTCCATTTTAGTAGAGAATGAATCTAGGCCACGGTGCCCTTTCCTCTCCTCAGGACAGCACCAGGACAGCACCAGACGTCTCAAGGCTCTGATTGGGCTGGATCAGCTTTAACTCTATTCCACTCTTAAAGGATCCAATTAATCATAAAGCCAATTCCATTCTGGGCTCCATCTGTCTTGCCTCCTTCAGGGACTAATAATCACTCACTGTGTGTTTTTACACACTAGTTGAACTGAAATTAAGACTGATTTCATCATGGTGTACTAAAAAAACAAAATGTATTTCTTGAAAAATTTTTTCAGAGATATTTTAATTTTTTGTTTCAATAAAGATACTTTTAAATAAAAGAACTTTTTTTTTTTAAAGAAACCAGAATTGTTGACATCATAATTCTGCCCCCACAAAAAACAAAGAGGAAGGCAGACTCTTGGAGCATCAGTCACTCCCAGACTTGAATGAGAGTCAACCCATTTTGATGGATGGATATATGGATACCCCAAAAAATGTGAGAAAAAAAATGGAGCTGATTTGATATTTTATACATTTTAAGAAATCTAATTAGTCATCATCTTGGAACTAGTGGACTTAATTTACATAAAATTTAAAGTTACCTTTATTTTAAACTATTCAGGAGGGGAAGAGGGGACATTGTTTTAGCATTCAGGACCTCTGAAGTCCCCAGCAGGCCCCTAGGAGTCTCGGCCCTCCCACTCCTCTACAAGACAAGAAATATGGCTTTTCCCTTATAGAAGCAGCCTAGCTCTCCCAAAAGCAATATTAGCTCTCCTGACAATACTTGGGGTTCCCCTAACTCATTCCCTAATCCTGAAGACAAGCAGAGAAGCAGCCAGGGCTTAGCCAATCAGCCTTCTGGGACTGAGAAGCACGCCTAAGTTAGCAGTGGTTTCGACAGGGAAAATGCACATTACAGGGCTTTTCACTCTTTCTACAGCCACGGAGCCACAGCTCACGGCCTGTCCAGAGTCTACAGATCATGGTGGATGGGCTCTACCTCCATGGGCCTGCACTGGTTCCTAAAGAATGGTCCAGAAGGATGCAGTGCAGCAAGGAAGCCTAGCATGCAGCTTCTTTATGCCTTCACAGTTTTTAAAATAAGATGGTGAATTACACAAACTCCCAATCAGAACTAATGACAGTCATTCCAAACTTAACATCAAAGATGCTTTGTGAGTCATACTGGCTTTAAAAAGCCACCAGTAATCATTTCATAGACACAACAATCAAATACCTCCTTCATCTGAACAATAACTTTTGCCTAGTAATAAGTCTAATTAATTAGAGCACTGCCATTTTAAAATGTGTCAATGTAAGCATTCTCTTAAAAACTTCTAAGACATTTTATAATTACAAAAAAAAATTACCTCCTAAGAACATCTTCATGGATTGATAAAACATGACGTTCAAATATATAATGAGGCATTATAGACTCATATCTATAAATGAGCAAAGTACAAGAGTATATATATATGAAAATACTAACACAAAACTCATTATTTTGCACACCACCTAAAAGGTTAATTAAATAAAAAGAACTTAGTAACAAAGAGGAATCGTGTGTTTGCCTTTTATGTAAAAATGACTCAAATATGAATGAGCATCTCTGGCAGAAACAGCAAGTGTTGGTGCCTTGAAGAGAAGGGACCTGGTAAGCTCAGGGCAGGCTGACTGTCAGCACGCCCCTTGGTACCCTTTGTACTTTGAGCCATGTGACTACATGACCAATCAGAGTCGAAGATGCAACGTTTAGGTAAATTAACTCAGACACTAATCAACCACAGTCCACGGGGAAAACAGGTCTTTGACATCTCTCAGCTGCACAGCTTTGGTGAGTCTTCATGTACAGACTTCAAGAACACAGGATCAAGGGCAGCCACAGCAAGAAGACAACGTCCCCCGTGGTTATTAAGCCTATCTGCGGACAGGCTGTAGCAGCAAAGGGGAATATGGAGACAAAGGAGGAGAGGGGCAGGGAGGGGAGATAGAGAGAGGGGAGGCTGGGAACAGACTGAACTCTGTATAGCATGCCCAGCTGCCCCACCAAGCACCCCCTTTCTTGATCAGCCCCCAACAGTTTCTCACCTTTACAAAGTAAACACTCCTAGTGAGTCACAGGGCCGGGAAGGGGCTTTGTATGATCCTTAGGGACACATTCCTGCAGATCCCAGGGGTTCTCTAACTGGGCAAGAAATGCCACATGAGAGCCAGAGCCTAGCCTGAAAGCTGGGCTTCTGACTCATCTCTGCATTCTGCTGCCAGCTGGCTCAGTGGTTTTGAACGAATCTCTTTAGCAGAGGCACTGAGTGGGAAGTGAGGCCTTCCACCCAGCCACCGATCAGCTGTTCTCAGCTCTTTGGCAAAGGCATCTAAGCAACCAGGATTCCATATTAAGTGACACATGTATGCTCCAAAGCTCACCCATTCGTGTTGTCTTCCTGGCTGAGAAATGTTCCACAAACTCACTTCTGGGCCATCTTCTCCTTGGTCTTTGCTTCTTCTCTTTGAATCTTGGCTCCCCCTCTAAGTAGGGTCTACGCTAACCCAAAGGAGTTTCCCCTCAAAATAAGATTTTAAAACGACACTTGCTTAGAGTGTGGGTGCCAGAGTAAGCACTATGATGTAGGCCCTCTAGGATCCCCAGAACTCGCAGTCTTTGGTCTCAACATCCTGTTGTGGAAACCAAAATGACTAGCTAATTACGGAGGTAACCGAGAGAGGGCTCCTGGGAACTGGACAGGTGGTTTCATTTTACTTTTCATATGCTTTCCAGCTGGTTTTTTTTGCTTTTCTTTTGCTTTGTTTCCTTCTAATAAGCTCACAGACTTCTGTATTCTTCTCATTTTGTGGGTCTATGCACAGAAGACTCCAGGACAGGAGTCTCTATGGTCTAAATCATCTGCACTTTCCAGTCAGAGTAGGACGGCCCAAGACAATGTGCTTTCTGGCCCTAGAGTCCTGGGGTCTCCTATGACCTTTTCCCAGCAGCCTGGCTGTGTGGCGATGGAGCCACAGCAACTGATTAAATGCAGAGTAAAAGTGGAGAGAAAATGGAACAGAAATCAATTGGCCTTAAGCCTCAAGGTTGTGTATGCAAGTGAAATGCAGAGGGGGAAAGAGCCTGGGAAGTCCTCTTGGAGAGTTCCCTGAAACAAAGGGATTATGGCTTGTCCAGTATAAGGATCCTTCTGTTCTACGGTCACATGCCGGCCTCTTTACTCAGTGCTGCTCATTAAACATACTGTACTTCTGAGATAATGGGATACAGCCAACTTCCAGAAACTGGGGCCCCCCCACCAAAATGTCAGTGCCGGGCTGAAAAGCACGATGCTGATCAGTAGGGCACAGGGTCAGTATTTCCTGCCATCTTTCAATTACTCCCCTCTCCCTGGCCTTAACCATTCCTCTCTCTCAGTAATGGATACTGTTACCAGCAGGAGTGGAGTTGGGAAAGAAACTTTTAGCTGCTCAGAATTCAACAAATAAAACGTTAAGAAGGGCTTGACAGGGGGCTGGAGAGATGGCTCAGTGGTTAAGAGCACTGACTGCTCTTCCAGAGGACCTGAGTTCAAGTCCCAGCACCCACATGGCAGCTCACAACTGTCTGTAATTCCAGTTTCAGGGGACATGATATCCATGGCAAAACACCAAAATACATAAAATAAAAATAAATTTAAAAAAAAAGAAAAAAAAGGGCTTGATGGGAGGCTCAGAAGTGCAACGCCAGAGTCCCACGTACAGCCTTGTGACTTCAATACCAGAGAAATGCCTCTCAGAAGGGACATGGTGTTTATAAAGACATATTTGCTCCAGTCAAATCAGGGTTATTTCTCTCTTCCCACATGGTGTGTGTGTGTGTGTGTGTATGTGTGCATTTTTTTTTTTTTTTGAGACAAGGTCTCTCACTAACCCTGGAGCCCACCTAATTCAGCTAACCTGGCTGGCTGGCAAGCCCTGGGATCCTCCTGTGTCTGCTCCCCTAGCACTGGGTTTACAGACCCACAAAGCCATATCCTGGCTTTTTACACGGTGCTGAGGATCTGAACTCAGGTCCTGGTGCACATTACCACCTGAGCTACCTCCCTAGCCCCCCCAACAGGCTGGTCAGCGCTGTTTTCCGTGCTGACCTCCAATGGGGAGAGCCTGCAATGATCAAGCTGCTAATGAGGCTTAGTCTAACAGTGGCTCACCGTCCCCTCCTGCGCTGGCTGGTTTTATGTCAACTTGACACAAGCTAGAGTCATCAGAGAGGAAACAGCCTCCATTGGGAAACTGCCTCCATGAGACTGGGCTGCAGGCAAACCTGAAGGGCATTTTCTTAGTGATGAATGGGGCAGGGCCCAGCCCATTAGGGGCGGTGCCATGCCTGGGCTTGTGGTCTTGGGTTCTATAAGAAATCCCAACTCTTCTCTCTTCATATCATTCTCCATAATCTCCAAATATCAGATTCAAATGTTATATAACCAATAAGGACCCAAGAGACCTCATTCAAAACACTCAGAGGAGTGTTCCTCTCTGTAAGAGTCTGTCAGATCTTCACACTACAGAAGAACATGGGTTTGGTCATCTGAGTTTACAGTTAACTCTTCCATAAATTACCTGTGGGCCTTTGGATAATGTCCTTCTCTGTCAAGCCAGGACACTGTTACCTCAGGTGGTTACAGTGACTAAATGTCGTATTATATGGAAAGTCCTCACTCCCCGACCCCCCTCTAGAAGAAGAGAGAAGCAGCAGCCTATGAGGGGAGAATGTCTGGTTTACAGCTTATGCCCACCACAGTGGGAAGATACTGCTGTAGTCACACTTATGCCCATCACAGTGGGAAGATACTGCTGTAGTCACACTTATGCCCATCACAGTGGGAAGATACTGCTGTAGTCACACTGTGTCTGCAGTCAGGAAGCAGAGAGATGGATACTGACGCTTAGCTTACATTCACCCCCACCAATGGATGCTACCACCAAATCCTGTGTGGGTCTTCCTCAGTTCAATCTCTCTACAAACACTCTCACAGACACCCCCCAGAGGTTCATCGTTTGGGTGATTCCAAATCCAGTAAGGGTTGATGATGAAGATGAACCCTTATACTGGTAGAACATGGACTTGGCATAGACAATGCCCTGGGTTCAATTCCCAGTACTACAAAAATAAAAATATACTGGCACTAAATTGAAAAAAAAAAAAAAAAAGAAGAAGAAGCTGAGTCACTGATAATGTCTTATCTTTTTGAATTTCAAAAACCAGGTAACTTTATGACTTTTTTTTTCAAAGCACAGAACAAATAGCCCTTATTTTACTCAAAGCTACATGCAGTAGAAACTCTCAGTGGTGCCCATGATCTGTTTCTGCATGCCTTCACAGCAGTAGAATTTTTGCTGAACAAATAAAGACTTCATTTCTTTCTCAACTCCTTGGCAGCTAGGGCTGGCCATGGGACTTAGTTTGGGCCAATATGATACAATCGGAAGTGTTGATGGTCTCTGGTACCCTCCCCAAGAGACTCTCAAGGGAGTCTCATCTATAGCTCTCTGCTTCCCTGATCGCTGGAGGAAAAGGAGACCTCTTAGACATGGCACCATAGTGTGACTGGAAGGAACTGAAGACCCCAGACCTGAAGAAGAGCTACCACCTACCCTGGGCATCTGACCTAAAGTTGTTACACAGGAAAGAAATAAACATTTTATTTATGCCATTTTCTATCACTTGCAGCCAAATTCATAATGTATAGATTGAAACCATACGTCCCTATCTAGAGTATGATGTGTGACTTGCCTCTAACTAACAGAACATAGTAAAGGTGACAAGATGTCTGTGATTATACCACAAAGACTAACGGTCTAGTTACTGTCACGTAAGCAGGAGGGCCTGGATTTGATACCTAGCAAGCACATGACTACTCATGGTGGCATACACATAATCCTAGTGCTGGGAGGTTGAGACAGGAGGCTCCTTGGGTCTTACTGGCCTCATCAGTGAGTCCCAGGGATGTTAGTGAGATACTATCCCAAGAAACAAGGTGGATAGCTCCTGATCAAGAACATTCAAGGTTATCACTGGCCTCCACAGGCATAGATGTACACTGCACACATACATGCACCATCACACACAAGCACACATATCTGTCTTGCTGAGAAATGCTATTCCTTAGTGGCTTTTTAAGAAGATGCCTTTTAATTAAAAATTTTAGTGTCTCTGTGTGTATGTGTATATAAGCATATGCATGTGATGAGCAAGGACAACTTTTAGGAGTTGGTTCTCTCTTTCCAGCATGGGTCCTGGATATCAAACTCAGGCCCCTGGGTTTCCACAGCAAACTCTTCCACCCACTGAGTCTTTGCAACAGCCCACTGACTATTTGAAGAAACAAACTGGCATGGTGTGAGCAGGTTATTGAGGTGACATGTGTCAAGGAGCTGAGAGAAACTTCCAGCAAGAACAAAGCATGACGTTAGTCTGACAATCTATAAAGAACTGAATTCTGCTCACAATCACACAAGCTCAGAGGAAGATGCTTCCCCATCAAATCCCACCTAAGACTCAAGCTTCAGGAGACATTCTGGGCTACAAAAGCTCGGAGGACATAGTTAAATCAGATTTGAACTCCTGACCCACAGAGACTGTGACAGAATACCTGTGCAGTGTTTACAATCCCTAAGTGTGTAGTCATTTGTTAAGTAGCAATATGCAACAAATACAACAACCAAGAACACTCATTACAAAAATGTAGGAATGATTCTCTGTTAGATAAAATACAAGTAAGCTCACCAAAAAGAAGGCACAGAAGTATATTATATTATAATTAATGGGAAAATAAATAAAATTCACCATAAATTCCTAATATAGCCCCTTGATGAAAGTGAAACTGATGCGTGTGTGTGTGCACACACACTTTATTATACCTACCTAAGCAAATATAAACACATATACAGATAAAGCACACACACAAACACAATTAAATGCCAGAATCATGCCCCATCATTAAACACATAGAAATCATTCTTGTCAAGAATAGATATAAATAAAAGTGCCTGTTAGGACCACTACAGTTAAAACAGGGTTTAACATTGCTTGTAGATATTATGATCAGGTAAGTTTAAAAAAGAAACTGAATAGATACTAGAAATAATAAGACTTCAGTAATGTAGCTAGTGGTGTTTGATTTTTGTTTGATTCTTGAGCTTTAATTGTTTGTTTCTATCAATAGCCAATGCCCATTTCTAATAATATTCAGACACATTTATCTTTTGGAAAAAAAAACATGGTGTATATCTTTTAATGTTCTCATTGAGAAGTAGCATGGAAAGGTTGGAGAGAGAAGAGAGACGAGAGGAAAGATGTACATGATATAATTATATTTTAACTTAAAAAAGGCTTTGATTTTGATACATTCCAAATAAAGTCTTGCTATGTAACCCCCTCAAAAAAATCTTCTCAATAGCATTAAAAAGCAACAAAATTCCCATCATACTGGACGCTAATGCAGGACTGACTGAACATCTGAGGCTAACCCGAGCTCCGTAAACAAGATCCTGTTTCAAAAAAGAAAAGCAACAAACCATGGAACCCACTAGACCAAGAGTGGAGAAAGAGGGGACCTGGGGATGGAAGGGTAGTACTGAAGCCGCTCAGGCCCGGGTAGTCAGAGTCAGTAAAACTGATTTTGGGTTTCTTCAACCAAACAGAGAAAAAAGCAAATATGCCGAAGACAAGGGTCCCTTCCCAACATGGGAATCTCTTCCACATTTATCCTAAAGTTTAACAACTCAGGTCCTAGTCAGAGGTGACTCAGAGCAACCACGAGAGCTGTAACTGTACAACAGGCACAAGGAGTGGGTGGAGGCCCAGACCTGAGGCGGGCCACTCAAGCTGCAGCCTGCCTCCCCACGGCCTTTCCATCCCTGAGCGCCCGGGAAGCGGCAAGCTGTGAGCTCCATGGGCGACTGTCCTGGATCATTAACTGCAGACACCGGTCAGAAGACAGCATCAATCCTTTCTAAAAGAAGAATCTTTCCTGATGGATTCAGATGATTTTGGTCAGGTGTGGCTGCACAGGCCTATAATTCCAACACCAGGGAACAGCTGCAAGTCTGAGGCCACCCTGGGCTCTATAGTGAGTTCAAAGACAGCCTGAGCTACAGGTCCAGACCGTCTCAAAACACCAAAAGGACAAAAGCAAGCAAACAAAAAGTGAGCAGAAGGGAAGAATAAGCACAAGGGGGAGACGGCATGGTACAAACGGCGGCCATGACAGGAGGCCTGTGCTAACTGCCCTCCACGCAGGCAGCCTCGCAAGTGTGCACAGTGAACAAGAAGCTATGAAAAAGACACCAGATTCCCACAAACAGAAACAAAACTTCTAAAATTAGAATTATAAGCCCATGGCTAAATATTTAATGGACAGATTCTACAGCAGATTTGACAGAGTGGAGGGAAATGTAAGTAAACAGAAAAACAAGCTACACGAAATTATCCAGACTGCAGCAGGGATATGCTATAGAAAGAAGCTAAGGAGACCCGTTAAAACACACGACAACCAAGAAAGAAGGCCCCACATACAGTTAGTGGGAGCCACAGGAGTAAGAGAAACACAGAAGTGATATTTGCGATGGCTGGGAATAATCTAGAAAGATGAAAGAAACACATTCAGACTGAAGAAGTTTAACAAATTTCAAGAAGGAAATACATATTAGTTACAACTACACATGTAGTCATGCAAACTAACAGAAACTTCTGGAGAAAGTCTTAAGATTCGACGTGGGAAAGCATCTTTCAACAGGAACAATGGAAGGAAGGCACAACAGAATGCATGTTACTTGTTAAAGAAAATGCCATCTCTAGAATTCCATAGCCAAAGAAAATACTCACTGAAGAACAAAATTATGACATTTTTACACAAATGGAATTAGACACCTTACATAATATGTGCATTTTTACATGCAGTATGTACATAATAAATATGTAAACATATACATGGATACATATAACACACACATAGGTTTGACTTACATATATGTTTGGCTTACATTTTAACAAACCCATTCTAAATTTAAAAATGTATTTAATAACCATATTAACAAACAGCTAAGTCACAATGTGAACAACTGCTGATTATCCACGACTGCCTTGTGACTGGGGGCTGGGCTTGCTGCTCAGGAGAACAACAGTGCTGTACCATTCGGCTAGCCAGGGTAAGGAAAGTAAGACTTCACAATATGAACCATGGTTGGCATAAATGCATACTGTTTCTACACTATCACCAAGTCTTAACATATGTGGAGGGAACAAGGTTAAGTGAGACGGAGATACTCTGTTCTCAGAGAACTGAACGCACATTCTTTTTAGACATGTATACTCAGGACATTTACACAAGAAGAATTTACACTACTAGTCAGCATCACATTATTATAATGAAATATCCGAGGGAGTCAATTTATAAAGAGAAAAGGGATATTTTGATTCATAATTCTGGACGTCCCAATCCACCATTGCTCTTGGTCTCTGGTAAGCACAAGGCACATGTAAGTGGAGCAAACCACTGAACTTATGAGCCAGGAAGCAAGCAGAGACTGCATGTGATCCCACAACCCACTTCCAGGGAACATGTCAAAGGCATTACCCATTACCTGTGGCCCCACAATCCACTTCCAGGGAATATCTCAATGGCATTGCCCACTAGTGCCCCCCACCAAGGGTTGACTACTTCCAAAGAGTGCCATCCTGCTGCCCAAGCCTTTAATACACAGACCTTTAGGGGGCATTCATCCAAACCATAACAGAAAACTAACCATATAGAAAATTTCAATCTATTTCAAATGACTAGTAATTAAGGGCAGTTATCCGGCTACAACCTCAATGTTCATAACAAAAACACTGACTAGAAACTTTCCACTGTATTTGGAAATTGAGAAATATAATTACATATGAATCAAAGAAACCACAATAAAAATTTAAATCATTTTAATTGAACAATAATCAAAATGCTACATAGTAAAATTTTCAATTCAATTGAAGCAATAATTAGCAGGAAACTCCCAGAAGTGAAAAATACAGTCATCTAATACTAAAAACTTCATGGATGTGATAAACACATTAAACACACTTAAGAAAAAAAATCTGTCAAGTGAATGAAATCATCCAGAAAGACATAAAGACAAAGACACTTAAAAAGAGATCCTTTTGTGTTTTCTAAGTGTGATGACTGGGTTTTCATGCTATTGTGTGAGATGTGTCTCTTCCAACTTTGTTATGATGTCAGCACATTATCCATCTGACATGGGAAAGGAGGAAGGAAGAACACTTGAGAGATGTTAGAAGCAGATGGCCTAATATCATCCGCAAATAGAGAGTATGGGGGAGAGCCAATGAAGCGCACAGCACTGGTAATAAACCAGAAAATTTCCATAGCTGAAGTCTGCAGATTAAAATAGCACATGAGAGCCAAAGAGGACATATTAAAACAAATCATACTTGGACATATAATGATGAAATTTGCTGATAATTAGATATGAATAAAAAATTTAAAAAATTGTAAAACTAACTGCCTTAGAAGGCAAAATCACAAAACTGGCAATATGCTCGTCCTGGTGGCACATGTCTGCAACCCCACCCCTAAGAGGTGAGGCGGGAAGACCACAAGTTCATGGCCACCCTCAGCTACAGATGGAATTGAAGAAGACAGCCTGGCCTACATGAGGCCCTGTCTCAAAAAATGAAGTGGAGGGTTGGAGAGATGGCTCAGTAGCTAAGAGCTCTCTGTTGGGGTCAACTCCCAGCTCCTACAAGGTGGCTCACAACTGTGCCCCTCCAGTTCCATGGGATCCAAAACCTTCTCTTGACTTCCAAGAACACCAGGCACATGTGCTGCATGTGTATAGGCAGATGAAACATTCACATACACAAAATAAAACAAATTGATCTTAAAAATAAAAATACAACTGAGAACCACTGAGGAAGACACCCAGGGTCAAACTCCAGCCTCCAAAGGCATAAGAGTGAGCACACAAGAATGCACAAACACATTTATAGCATGTGGTTATTTGAGTAAGAATGGCCCTTAGGCTCCCATATTTGAATGCTTGCTCTCCCCTCCCCCATGAGGTATGGCCTTGTTGAAGGAGGCATGTCACTGGGGTGGACTTAGAAGTTTCAAAGCCCATGCCAGGCCTAGTCACTCTATCTCTCTGCTTCCAACTTGCAAATCAGGATGAAAGCTTTAGCTACAGCTCCAGAACCATGCTTGCCTGCCTGCCGCCATGTTCTCCACCATGATGGTCATGGACTCACCCTCTGAAACTGTAAGCCAGCCCCCAATTAAATGCCTTCTTTTATAAGTCATGGTCTCTTCACGGCAAGAGAAGAGTAAAACATACCACATACACACATCTACACACACAAAGTCTAACTACATGCTGTAGAATAAAAGATGTATCTAGAATATAATGTTAATAAAGACTGAAAGACGAAGAAGATATACCCCCCAAAATACAAGGTTAGTGGATGTATTAAATATCAAACTTTAAGACATAAATAACTTCATAGGAGCAAAGATACTTTTAACTAATGATACAAGGTACAGGCATGAAGTTACTAGAACTACCTGTATATACATTTAACAATCATAGCTCAAAATAGTGGTTCGTTTCCAGAATATAAAAGGTGCGTGGTCCTCAACAGAAGTGTATTCCAGAGCAGGCCTGGGAATATCTCTCTTTGTACTCAAAGCCAAATGAACAACTCCTTTTTCTGTTGCTGTTTTCTGTTTGTCTGTTTGTTTTTTGAGACAGGGTTTCTTTGTGTAACAGCCCTGGCTGTCCTGGAACTCACTTTGTAGACCAGGCTGGCCTCGAACTCACAAGAGATCTGACTGCCTCAGTCTCCCAAGTGCTGGGATTAAAGGCGTGCGCCATCACTGCCTGGCTGAACAACTCCTGTTCACTAGAAGATTTCATTTTTCTGTTCTCTCATTTGGAGGTCCTAAAGTTTGTTTCCTGTAACTTGTGAGCTGAAACCGGAAGCTCTCAGCCACTAGAGGATGGCAATGTCCCTGAGGCTACTGTCCATTCCAGTTTTCTGTGCCTCCTAGGATTTCAATTTTATTTGGATTTAGGATTTCTGTACTTTCTTGCAGAGCCACCACAGAAAGGTTTGATGTTACTGATTTCCCCAAAGTTGTGCAAAGAAACTGTCCTACCATCTCTTGAGTGCTGA
Source organism: Peromyscus aztecus (assembly GCA_902168405.1). NCBI lineage: Eukaryota > Metazoa > Chordata > Mammalia > Rodentia > Cricetidae > Peromyscus > Peromyscus aztecus. The sequence goes on from CABHPQ010150042.1 coordinate 12,578, forward strand.
AGTGAGCATGTAAAGAAACATTTAAATATTTAATCTAGCATTTCCAGGTATTTAGATTCTTGGAAATTTTATTAGATAAAGAAATCTCCTACGTCTACTCTGCTTTGTTTTGTTACTGTTTTAATTACAAAAATAACTTATACTTAGTAGAAAGAAACAAACAAAATGAAGTATAGACAATGATAACTTCCCTGCTCTAGGTGACTCCATTTTCCTCCGATTTTTAGTAATTTTAGTTTTTGTGTCAGACCATTCATGCTTGAAGCCGCCATGTAGACTTACGTTCTGTAAAGTGCTGTGGACTTGGGTTCCCATTCCTACTCTTCAAAGCATTCATTTTTGTTGAGGAAATAAATGAGAGAATTAGTGAGCTCCCAAGAAGTCAATGTATTAAAGAGTCAGTTGAGGTGTCCAGGCAACAGATGCTAAAAAAACTGAAGATAAAGAAAAGAACGTTGTGGGCTGGGGCTACGGAAGGAAGAGATGAAAAGAAGTCCTCAACAGTGAAAAGTCTGCAGGCAGCGGAGAAGAGCGTGGAGGAGGCAGGAGCACAGCAGACGGATTCCAGTGAAATCTGAGAGGACAAGTTCATTAAGCAAACAGGGCCTCCTTCCCCAGAACCAAGTCTTGATTTCTTCAGAACTCCAGGCAGCTGGTCAGGCTTAGAGCTCATTTCCATTTGTCATTAATTGTCATCTGAAAAACACTAACTAGATTTTGAATGCAGCTTAGGAGCCATGGCTCTCCAATGGCCTGGGCCAGTTCTGGTTATTACACTAATCAATTTATTAGAGACATGCTGCGAGCACCTCCCTTGTCACTGGAGGAGTGTGGAAAATTAAGAACTTGAGGCAAAATGTCAGATTAGTACTATGGGTCACATTTAAACTTTTATTTAAATGCTGGCAACTCCAACGTCTGACCTCATCCTAATCTCTAGTTGTCTATGTTCTGGGCCTTCGGCCAGTGGGGTAACACACTCATTTCCAAGGCCTTAGGTTTTAAAGGGTCAAGGTGTGGGATCTGAATCATCCACTATTACATCATTAATAATAAAAACCACACTCTTCCCTCAGCCGCATTCATTATCTCAGAAATAACTCATTTCCATTCATTTGTTTCTTCATTTACTCTTCCAATAATTATTTCCTGACCATCCAGTTAATGCCAAGTCCTGTGTTATATAACAAAGAACTAGCAAAGTTCAAGTGTAAAGTTGCCTGTCCTCTCCAGTGCTATCCAGTAAGGAGTCCACGTAGAGAAGCAAACAACTCCAGAACGGCAAACTGAGACAAGTACCCTGAAGAAGCAGAAGGAATATAACAGACTTAAAAAATCTGAGAGGGATTTTGGAAATTTATCAATATGAATGTAAGTTCGGTTACAAGGATCAGTTCAGAAATTAACTGTGATTTAAAAAAGACATTCAACTACCTTTCACAAGAAAGGCTGCAAATGAGTATGTCCAAATACCACAATAGTGTGTGCACACCATCAGGAAGGACACAGGCTCCTCCTGTCTTTCTCTGTCATCCTCAGCTTCCTGGCTGATTCTCATCTCACTGGTCCCAGGCAGCTGCTGGGGCTCCAGGACAGAGGCAGTCAAGGCAAGAAGCAGTGGGTGAGGCCTCCCTCTGAGCTTCTGACTTAAGGAGCAAAACCCTTCCAGAAGCGTTCTAACCAATGTCTCTCCATGCTGCATCAGTTGGAACTGAATCGTGTGCCCATCTCTAAATCAGTCCACATCCATAGAGAAAGGGATTAGCACGCTTGGTTTAGGTAGTCATGGCTCATCTCCTAGCACAGGGGAAGGAGCTCGCACTCTGGACAAGATTCTCCAACGTCACTGAAGAGGAGAAATGGTACGGGAGACAGCCACAGGGAGCTGAAAACCTTCAAGCCCTGTTCACCAGCAGGAGAGCGAAGGGAGAGTACAGACTCAAAGAGCATTCCAAAGTTTCAAGTTGGAGTAACTACAGTCATTGTGACAAGAACAGATGAAAAGAAAATGTGGGAAGAAAAATCGAGTTTGTGGAAAAACAAACAAACAAACAAACAAACAAAAAACAACCAATAATGCATTCAATTTTCTCCTCTTCGAGTGTGAGGTTCAATCGGTATGGTGGAATCTAGGATGAGGAAATCTCAGGAAAAGGACTGGACTTGAATGTAGACTTTATTGTGACTCACAATTAGAGGGTATTTGAAACCACAGGAAGAGAAAGAGTTATTAGCAGAGAAGCAGAAAGGACAAGGCTGGAAGAATCTTGGTGAGTAGCTACCATCGGAAGACAGCAGATGTTGTCATAGAATGATGTTGCCATAAAAGGAAAGGTGGACTGGGGATGTAGCTCAGTAGTAGAGCACATGATTGGGATGTGTGAAGCCCCGGGTTGGAACACCAGCATAGAAAAAAATGAGGCAAAACACTCATTTATGGACAAGAGAGTATAATGATGTATAGTTTCCAAGGAATGTCACAGCTAATACTGTTGACTGAGATAGGTGTTAGTGAAGGCAAAGTCCTCTTGATAATTTCCATGCACAGAGAAACAGAAATCAGATTGTAAAAATAGTGGGTTTGAGTATATTAACATAATGTAGCTCATCGGTATCCTATTTTATTTATTCTTTCAAGAAGTCTGGAAATAAGGGGAAGGAAAATAAACACTGTCAAGTTGTGCTGGAGGCAGCACAGAGTCAGTGTATACTGAATACCTTGGTGGACTAGGAGGAAGATGCCTTAGAGGGGAAAAGAGTGAGGAACACAGGTTGCAACGGGAAAACACACGGAGGGCACAGCCAGTCCACAACAGGGACAAGCATGTCCAAGAGAAAGGATGGAGACCTGAGACACAAGATAAGAGACATGGCGGCGCTGAACACTAAGATACCGAAAGAAAACAGGAAATAAATTTCCAAGTTATCTACTAGATGACAGGAAATAAAACAAATGGTCAATGAAAATGACAATGTTGGTCCCAAGTGAGCCCACAAAGCAAGCCACCAAGAAGAGAAAGGAGAAGACACAGAACTTCACTGAGGGATGCAGGGACAGAAACAACCTAGGCATTAAAGGCTAACAACAGAGATGGGTCATGGTAATAAGATACTGGCCAAATAGTTGAAAATTAATTGGTAAATAGGGCTGGAGAGCTGGCTCAATGGTTAAGGCATGTGTCGCTCTTCCAGAGGATCCAGGTTTAGTTCCTAGCACCCACATGACAGCTCACAACTATCCACAACTCCAGTTCTGGGGAATCTGATGCCCTCTTCTGACCTCCATGGGCACCAGACATGCATGTGGCACACATACATGTATGTGAACAAAATGCTCATACATACAATAATCTAAAAAATCGTTTTAAAATTAATTAGTGAAACACTGGGAAGAACACAGGCAACAGGGCCTGGGGGGGGGGAGCATATGCAATGCTGGGGAACACATTCATTCTCCAATGTCTACAACCCCAAATCTGCCTGCCAGGGAGGCTCCAGGGAAGATGCCAAGGAGAGTGGTTACAGAACACACCCTCTACGGCTGCTAATACATGTACATCCCTTTATGTACTAGGTTAAGTTTCATTACATCAGACACACTATGAACAACTCAAATAAAAACATTACATATGAACTTTTGTAAATGTATAAAAATTCATACATGTGTAAATATGAGTATGGGTCTGTTGTGTGACATTTTGTTTGTGTTCTGACAAATGAAGCTTGCCTGGAGATCAGAGGGTGGAGCTAGCCACTAGTTAACCATAGAGGCCAGAGAGCGGTGGCACACACCTTTAAAACCAGCACTTGGGATCTCATGCCTTTAATTCCAGCACTTGGGAGGAAGAAGCAGGAAGATCAGGAGTTCAAGGCCACTCTGGGCTACTCGAGACTGAACCAGTCTAAAACAGAAACAGAGCTGCTAGGGTGGTGGTGCACGCCTGTAGTAGAATATTTTAAGGTGTGTTACTTATGTTTATGCTGCATTTGTTTAACCCTGTGAAGCTGTGTTACTGTGCCTGTCTAAAACACCTGATGGTCTAATAAAGATCTAAACAGCCAATAGCAAGGCAGGAGAAAGGAAAGGCAGGGTTGGTAGGCAGAAATAATATATAGAAGGAGAAATCTGGGGAATGAAAAAGGAGCAAGGAGCCAGAGACGGAGGAGGACTCCAGGGGCCAGTCACTCAGCTACACAGCAAGCCACAGAGTAAGAAACACAGAAAGGTATACAGGAATAGAAAAGAAAAAGCCCAGAGGCAAACAAGGTAGAAGGGATAATTTAAGTTAAGAAAAACTGGCAAGAAACTAAGTCAAGCTAAGGCTGGGTATTCATAAGTAATAATAAGCCTCCGTGTGTGATTTATTTGGGAGCTGGATGGCAGGCCCCCACAAAGAGTAAAATACCAACAACACACACCTTTGATCCCGGCACACGGGATCTCATGCCTTTGATCCCAGCACTTGGGTGGCACACGCCTTTAATCCCAGCACTCGGGAGGCGGAGACAGGAATATAAGGCAGGTGGAGACAGAATCTGACGCCCATTCAGTCTGAGGATTCTAGAGGTAAGAAATCTCTAGGTGGCGGCTGCTCCACTTCTCTGATCTTTCAGCTTTCCCCCTAATATCTGACTCCAGGTTTTTATTGTTAAGACTAAGCAGCCTCAGGCTTCATGGGTCATTAAAGACAGATACAAAACAACACATGCGCGAGAAGGGGAGGTGTGAACAGCAGAGCCCGTCTCAATGGAGCAATCACACCAGTTGCTGCGTAGTTTAACTCTGGTCAGCTCAACGCAGAGGCTTACAAAGAGAAAAAGGGAAAGAAAAGCAGCCAACCAGTTTGCTGGGAAGAAGCCAAACCAGATTACAGAAAGCTGTATGGCTTCTGAAATGCACAAGACTTTCTAAAACGTCTTTTCTACAGAAGCACAAAGGACTTGTCTGAGACTCGGGTAGGTTGGATTGTAGACAGACATTAACAGGTGCTACTGTGGAATGAAATCAGGTCACAAAAGGCCAATGAAAATCACTTACTTGAAGAAGAAAGGGGCTTTTAAAAGAAAGTAGCTATGAAAATATGAATCTGCTAATGGCCAGCAGACACATTTCTGCATAACTCACACAGAGCTTCACCTACACAGAGCTTCACCTACCTTATTATACATGGGCAATACATAGCAGAAAATAAGTATGTGTGACCTTCAATTGGGTGTTAATCATGTTTAAAATAAAGGAACAAATCTGATTTCAGTAGCCATGTCAATTATGTTTCTGCCATCCTTTTTCTTGATCTTGGAATAATTGATGTTTAACATTGGGGAAGAGATCTCTTCATCCACAGAAATGTGCATGAAAGAACTTATCAAGCAATTAACCCAGGTAGGCATACAAACACTCCCTGAAGCAGCAACATTAGCAGCAAGAGACGTGATGAAACATAAACACCTTAACAAACTAGAGATGACAGGGCTTGTACTACAGAAATAAATGATGCAAGAACTGCCCTGAAGGAAAACTGATATTAAAAAAGGACCCACCGTGATGAGGTAATGATGATGTGGATGCCATGCTATTATGGGCAAGTGCTTATTATATATTTTTATTTGCTATTCACCTTTATGAAAGGCACTGGGCACCAATTATTGTTCCCAGTTCAAAAGGTTGCCTACAAATGCATGATTCCAGGATGTTATTTCTAGAATGTCCTTTGAGCAAAGAGCAAGCTTATCTAATCACTTCAACCGCACCTCTGATGGAGTCTCCAACAGTGAGGGAGGTGCAGACTCATCTTACTTAGGACATCGTAAGTAAGTAATGCATATCAGACAATAGCACTGAAGCCAGCCTCTCGGCACAGAAATAGTCTTCCTTGTGTCAAGCTTCTCTCTACATAAACCTTGACATTTTCCTGGTGTTTAGAAGCCTGCTGCTGGCTTCCAAAAGCTCTGGCGCCATACCATGCTGTCACTGTGACAGCCTTCCAGTGAGCTATCAAAAACCCAGCTAGAACATTCTGACTACAGCAGTGCGCTTGCCATCAAAACATTAAGTAGCAATATTTTATATTTGTCTCTATTAATATTAGTGATGCTGTGTGAACGCTAATATGGTCTTACACTAACATAGTCCAGTCATGGAGATGTCATCAGAAAACCACATATTGGCACAGCATGTGGGCGAGGTATGAATGTCTAAATGCATGCTTCTCAAGTCACTGAGTCCCCTTTAACAAGGAAGTGGTATGAGGATGCTACTGTTTCTCCAGAATCTATTTCCAGAAGCAATGGCAAGGGATATGCAGCATATCACATTCATACTGGAAATATTTTGGAATAAGACAGAGATTTCAAAAGTGAGTCCAGATGAAGGGGTTAGAATTTGAGTTAGTTCACTTCTGGCTTGAGAAGCAAACAGTGAACCTAATTCTCAAATCTCTACAGCCCTATGAGGGTGAGACCCTGGACTGAAACCACAGTTGTGGCCAGTGGCTGGACAGGAGATTCCTCTGGGCTTTTTGCAAACACTTTGGCTTTAGAAAGTGAGACCGACGGAGATGTAGTTGTCCTGGAAGTTGGAGCCTAAGTGTCTACAGCACTCCCTCAGGACAATTAGATCTGAGGTAGGCAGTGATAAGGGAGCAAAGGCTGGCTTGCTCTTAGCCTCTCCTCCAGACAACTGTCCTTCATTTTGCTATGGAAAGAAAGGATCAGATTGAGATTCTGATTAAATAAGTGTAAGAATGGATAAAAAGGCAAGGTCTTGCCAAACAAACTCCACAGTGGCATTGAGACCAGCCTTTCTCTCACCTCACCACAAATTATCTAAGCAAGGCAACATTAATAGTCAGGACCCTTGAGGCAAGAATCAGACTATCTGTTCCTATTTTAGGAATATAGATGACCTTATGAGCAGATTTTTTTAAATGAACATAAAGGCAGTATAAAGATATACTAATCGCCGGGCGGTGGTGGCGCACGCCTTTAATCCCAGCACTCGGGAGGCAGAGGCAGGCGGATCTCTGTGAGTTCGAGGCCAGCCTGGTCTCCCAAGCGAGTTCCAGGAAAGGCGCAAAGCTACACAGAGAAACCCTGTCTCGAAAAACCAAAAAAAAAAAAAAAAAAAAAAAAAGATATACTAATCTTTTTAAGTGAATACAATGACTTGATACCAACGTATTTCTCCACATCCATTCTTTCAAGGTGTCTGCTGCTCGTCTTGCCTTATAAGTTTTCCAGCAAAGACAGACTAACTGAAATGCTAAAAAGACTCTCTTTAGAGAATGCAATAACCTGACTGCATGTTAATTGGTTCTATTGTGAGAGCCAAAGTTATATCTTAAGTTTTAATTACTGTGCCTAGGTGATCCATAAAACAAAAATTCTTCCACTCTGCAAGTCCCTTGCCCAAGGACAGATAGTTCCTGAAATTCTGGAGTCTACTGTTTATGGGAGATAACAAGCCACATTTTCATTCCCCTAAACAAGCTTGTTTGGCCCATCTGTGCTGGATGGTCTTGATCATATGTGGGCAGAAGGTTCACAGGCAGGAAGTACCTCAGGATATATGCTTGCCCCTGATTGGACCTGATGGGAATTATGGATTTTCCTTCTTAAGTCCTTGTAAAACTTGATTTGGGGCCATTTTTCTGGGGAACCAGAGATGGACCTGGCCAGAGCCCATCAACCTGGCCAGTATTTGATTAAAGCTTACTTCAAATTTGGCTTTAAATTGTGGTAGTGGTCTTATTCTTGACCAGTGGGATTAACACTAGCAACTAGGGGGAGCCACATCCCCCTCCAAAGGCCTTTCTTGGTCAGATTCATCCCTTATTCACTAGATGTAGTTTTACTGTCCAAGGGATCAGCTCCTGGAGCTTCTCTCTCTTCTCACTACTTACTATATGTGGCTGGTCGCTTTATTCATTTTTACTAAAAAAGAGAATGTGACCTAAGATCTGCTCCCAAGTGTCCATATATACATAAGATGGAGGGAATACATCACAGAACAGGATAGCATGGGTGAAAACGGCTACTTAGAATAAAGACTGACTCAAGCCTCAGCTTCATCAGCACCACACTGACCTGTGGGCAGAGGTATGGGTGTAACCTCTCCTCAAGCCAGTTAGACCGATGGCAATCCATCCTGCTGCTCACCTGGAAAAGGCGGCCCCCAACACAAAGGCAGCGTACTCCTTCACCAGGGGTTCTGTGCTGTTGAGCCCGTTAATCACCACTTGAAGACCACCGAAGGACAGCAAGTCCTGTGCATTATCCATCTGCAACAAAGGCACTGCTTAGTACAGGATAGCCATCAGGGAAGGAAGCCTCTTCTGAGAGCTCTTCTTCTGGTGACTAGCCAAAACCAAATGTAAAAAGCGGCAGTGGCATTTCTGAGTAACTAGAAAGGGTGTATAAACAACCCAAGTTTTAAAGTAATCTTACATTTGAGAACTTCTCATTCATGTAACACCATTTATGAGCACCTGCGTGGGAATCAGCGGAAATGGCACCTAGCTCTTGCTAATGCCAAACATGCCTCAGAAAATTCTAATGCTGCAATGAGTCACAAAGCTTACTCCAAACATACAAGCTGTTAACACAAAGAATCTGGCATCATGGCACCACCTAAACAGTGCCATACTTCCTGTGGCTGTACAAACACAATGCGACCAGTGGAGGCTAAAAAAAGAGTTGACTTTTAATTAGAAACCAGGGACTATAAGAGGAGCCCTGTTGATGGGGCAGGGTGTGTGGGTGGGTGGTGGGGTGGGGGTGTTCTACAAGAGTGCTGGGAGAGAGGTAACGATATTATCCTTTTTTTGTAATGTTGACTGAATCTGAGGACATTTATTATAAAATCTGTACAAAAGTCAGTTTCCCAAAGGCTTTAACCTAGGTCTGCTTTACTAACTAGGGGCCTAAATGCCAGCAATGCAGACTATTTCTACCATCACATAGCTGATAAGCTGAGTGACTTCTAACAATGAACCCAAGTGATTATAAAAATGTCTCATTACAATGAAATCAATACTAAATAATTAGATAGATGTCTTAGAAATCCTAGTTTGAGATGTAACAGACATGCTGATTTTATGGCACTTAGATTATTATTTTAAATTGCTATTAAATAACCATAGCCAGGTGGTGGTAGCACACACCTTTAATCCCAGCACTTGGAAGGTAGAGACAGGCAGATCTCTGTGAGTTTGAGACCAGCCTGGTCTACAGAGAGAGTTCTGTAGCCAGAACTACACAGAGAAACCCTGTCTCAAAAACAAACAAACAAACAAACAAAAAAACCCCCACCAAATTAAAAAAAATCATTTTACTAGTTAACTTACTAAATCCTGTATTTGTGTATATATATGTGAAAAGTCAGACTCTTACTGCCTCCAAAAGGTGACCTCGTCTCCACATGACGTCACTCTACAGCAAACCAGGAAGGCTCAGAAGTGAGAGCCCAGCAATGATGTAATGAATGCCTACCTTTCCCACCTAGAACCCAGAGTTGGTTCCTTTCTGACTCTGTCCTACCTTCTGCCTCCAAACTAGAAGGCAGGTTCTGAGAGGAAAAAACAAGCACAAAGCTTAGCTTAGTCTGACTCTGCCCATGCTCTTGGGTGGGCCTGGCCTACTTTCAGTACTTGGACGAAGACAGTCATGCATTGACAGAACTTCCACAAGAGCAGGGCTTTCCATGCACTGCTATAGTCCAGTGACTAGAAGAGTGAGGAGCATGGAACTGGTGTTCAATGATGAACCCTGGAATTGAGAAATAAAAATTTGAACTATTCTCCAAAGAAAACCCTACTGTGAATTTAAAAAACCAATCTATAGTGTCTGTGCCAACAGGTGCACGGGTCCTATTATTACAAACCCAAGGAAGCCTCCATCCAGGCTACAATGCAGCATCAGGTCTGGCTGCCAAGGGTTGTCCAAAGCCTCACAACCTGTCCCTGTGCAGAAGGATGACTACAGTCTCAAGGCCCTGCTAATTAGGAAGGCTTTAGAATGAGGCACTTTGCTGATATAAACATCCCCCTCCTTTAAAAAATTTATCAATTCACACCTATCTTTTGATCCTCCTTGGGCTGGGTTTCTGCTCAAAACCCCATCAGCCCACATCTGAGATGGCCACTTACCCAAACCTGGCAGAAGAGCTGCCCTTCTGTATCTGAGATGGCCACTTACCCAAACCTGGCAGAAGAGTTTCCCTTCTGTTGACCCCAAACCAACACAGCCAGAGTTTCTGCGGATCTGTTCTAGATTCTGCTTATCTACATGGCAACAATTCCAGGAGATACAAGTTGCTTTTATTTCTGTAAACACTTCAGCCTTTGAAGGTATCCTATCATTATTTGACTAGCAATGAGAAAGCAAAGGTTCCTTCTGGCCCGAAGCTGGTTCTTCCCAGAGCTACACAGAAGATGGCAAGTTTAGAGCCAGAACTTTTCTCAGGCTGCCTCCAGGATGGGCCAAGACCATTGGAGAGAAGTGTAGGGGACAGGGCATCAGGAAGGGGATGGAGGGAACTAAGCCAACACTCGGAAAACTTTGGAGCACTACAAGATGATGAGAGACCAGAAATCTGAGAAAGAAAGGTGGGGTAAATAATTGAGGAGTCACATGAGAAAAGGCAGGTACTCTGCCCAGGGCAGAAGGGGCAGGCAGAGGCCTTTCTCATAAATAATTCACAAACTGTTTTCTACACACAAGGTTTTGCTTTTCACATATCCTGTTTTAATAATTAAACTACAGCTGCAAGGAATCCTTTGGCAGATCCAGTTCAAGTCCTTGAAATACATGGCTCTTTAAACCTCTATTCAGTAAATTTACAGTGGGAATCAACGGAAGGGCCTGGCTAGAAAAGTTCTATTTGCCTCAGAGTTAGCATTACATCACCCAGTTCTCCATCACAACCGGAAACCAGGCTGAGCTATGTATTCTGGAATCTCCCTGAGAAATCACAACTTACCAAGGTCATATGGTACCTTAGTAGACAAGCCCGAGTCAATGACTCAGAACACTGAGGGCATTTTTGCCAAAAGAGTGGGTTTGGTCTTGACCAATGGAATGTTTCTGTGATGACCTCTGGCTGAGTCTGGTGATGTCCAAGGAACTGTGAGCGTGGAATGCGATGCCACCCTGGGGGTGACAATGCCAGATGGGACCTGCAGGGAGAAGCTTTGTTGTTGTTGTTGGCTCATTGCTAGCTTAGCCTTTGTGTAACTCACTCCCTTCTAGACATGGTAAGCCTTCTAGTGATTTTAGCCTTTTATGTGACCTAAAGCAAGATCCTCCAGAAAGCTGATACCTAAAGAGCTGCCCAAGGGTGTTAAAGATGAAAGAGTAATACAAGCTGTCAACATCAGTAACCCCTGGAAGCCTCGATTCTTTAAATATCTCCAGTGGAAAATGGGGGGGGGTCCTTTTTCACCCTAAAGAAAGGACTAGGAGGGGGAAGAGAACCCAGGTTCATTTTATCACCTCGGAAGAGGATCACAGTCTTGCTGTTTGGGGTCTGAGAAAGAGTGAGCAGGGGAAGAGGATGAAGTAACCCCTGCAGACAGCAGGGTGGGGTGGGGGGACAGGATGAGGAGGACACTGAGGCTCTACTCTGTAGGTAAAAATCTCATGCCTGAGATTATGACTACACAGCCTTTTGGGCCTCTACTCCATTAGCTGTTTCCACCAAGGCTCCCTATCTCCAGTCAAATTCCCAACAACAGTTGGAGGTGTTGTTTTCACACCACCCTCTGTCCACTGTGCTCCAATCCCACTTTCCCATGGCCTAGGAGGGTCCATGGTCTCTTCCTTTTCTTTCTTCTCTCTCTCTCTCTCTCTCTCTCTCTCTCTCTCTTTTCTTTCTTTCTTTCTTTTCTTTCCTTCCTTCCTTCCTTCTTTCTTTCCTTTCTTTCTCTTCCTACCTTCCTTTTCTTAATTGCATAAAATAAATCTATTTTATTTTTAAAATTTATTTATTCTATGTTCTTTTACATCATATATCTTGGTATCATTTATTTCCCTGTCTCTTCACATCTGCCCGCTACCTCTGCATACCACCAAATAAGACAAAATTTAAAAAAGGAAAAAAAATAAAATAAAAAAGTAAGGGAAAAACTTAAAAATCTCATCATGGAAGCTGACATGTGACAGTGAGTCATGTCACGAACCCCTCTGTCCATGATCTTTATTTGCAAGTGTTCACTGCAGAGTCACTGGTCTGGTTCAAGGCCTCTGGTTTCTATGACCTTCTTGATGATGGGCCTCACTGGGACTCCTCCTGCATATCCTGCTGCTGCCCTGTGTTGTGGGATCCTGCAGCTTTGGGTCTGCAGGTCAGGTCCCTTCACATGCTCCAGCAGATCATATATACGGTGGATGATGGAGCGGGCCAAGCCATATCCTTGGGTCTGGGCCTGGGCAGATGTAGCGTTGGTCCGCCAGATGTGCAATGGGGACAGCTCTCCCATGCTTACAACTCTGGGGCTGGCTCACCCACATCTGAGCTAACAAGGCTGGCTCTGTTGTGCTGCCCTGGCAAGATGCAGGGCCTGCTCTCCTGAGTGTTGCAGCTGGTGGGGGTCAGGGACAGTTCTGTTCTTAAGACCACAGGGTCAGCTCTACCACCTGCCCTAGATGTTGATGGGCTGTGTGTGTTGGGGGCAGGAGGTGGGCAGTTCTCTCATGCCCATGCCACCACAAGACAGATGGGTAACAGGGACAGCTCTCTCATGCTCACAATTTCGGGGCTGGCTCACCCACACCTGCACTAACAGGTTGGCTCTGTTGTGCTGCCCTGGTGAGGTGCAGGGCCTGCTCTCCCAAGTGCTGCAGCTTGAGAGTCAGGGATGGGCCTCCCACATTTATGACCACAGGGCCAGCTCTCCCACCTGCCACAGGTATTGATGGGCGGGGCTCTTCCTTTTAGCTCCAGTCAGAGTCAACTTGTATTCCTTGAATATACTTGTCATGTTCCCACCTCCTGTCTGAGATGCTCCTTAACACTGCCAATTTCTATTCTGTTCTTCCTTTTACTTTTTCATAGGCTATTCCCTTTCAAACAAATTATTTGGTAAATCTGCCTATCTGCCTCTGCTAAAAAGTAAGCTCCAATCTTGTTCATAAACCTATCTCAAGTGCCTGAACAAATGAATGGTTTGCCTTAGCTCTTCTTTACCTCTATCTTTGATCTTCATGTAAAAGTACCAGTGTTCTGTGAGACGTACACTGGTCAAAAATCTAAAATCTTAGGATGTAGGGTTAGACTGATCTTGTTACAAATCCTGTCTCTATCATTCATCAGCTGGCTGGTCCTCAATAATCCCACCATCTCTTGAGCTTCACTGTCCTCAGTTAAAGAGAGGGAGCAGTCAGTCAGGGTTTGCAATTCTCACTGTTCAGGACCTTGAGGAGAAATGAATCCCTGGAGCCCTGGAATGTGTAACTATCCTGAATAACACAGAGAGACCCTGCCTCAGAAACAAAAAACAAACAACAATAAAAAACGAGGCTTATTTGAATCAGCAGACAGTGAAGACTGCTCAGTATTAGCTATTGCATGTCTGGAGGGTCACCTCGAGCCTCACACTCTGACAAGTCTGGAGGGT
>CABHPQ010150043.1:0-17950 GCA_902168405.1 Peromyscus aztecus
CCAAAGTAAAGAGAGTAAGTTTTGCTCGAGCGCTCAGCCACAAATGGAACAATCCATGTCACACCACTTTTCCCAAGCAAGATTCAGAGAACACAGGGGGAAGAGGAAGCCAGAAGTTTTAAAAGACCAGGATAAAACAGTGTTTGCTGCACATGATATGACTGCTACCCTCGTTAACTTGTAGCAGTTGTGGTTTCCTGTACAAATCTTCAGTAAGATCAAGCTAGTGAGGGTGGTACAAACCACCCAAGCCAACTGTGGCCCACACTCTCCTGATGTCGAAGCCAGCCTGCCATGCACTCAAGTGGGCACGGGGGAAAGCAGATGCTGCCCAGGCTGACCGAGTGCCACTAAGGAGGAATGTGTGACGGAGAGATGGGAAAGATGGAAGAGAGGAGTGATAAATGGGCTGTGGAGAGAGATGGAACTGGAGTCGTGAGGATGATGACAGATGTGAGATAGGGTTAAGGTTGATCGAGGAACATGTCAATGCCAGTGGGGCTAGTGGGGTGGTGTGCAGCAGCCTGGAGCTTGTACAGACAGGGACTCAGCCCCCAAACATGCTGCCTGGCCATGTAACTGCCCTGGCTCCTTGGCAATAATGGAGGCCTGAGGTGAGGAATGGTTCACTTCCTGATCTGGACCTTCTCGAAGGACCACTTGTGATCAGTGATGCAACTGAGAGCCATGTGTGGGTCAGTGGTCCTGATGCAGCTGGGGACAAGATTGATGTCCAAGGTCCATGTTATCACCCAACACCATTCGGATGTCCATGGTCTATGCCATGGCTGCCAACTGGGGCCATGGTGATTTTCCAGCTCCGTGCTGCTGCCGAGGGCTATGACTGGGTCCAGGTCGTGAGACCCTACTGCAGCCAGTCTGGGTCTGTGTTGATGTCTATGGCCTGTGTTGCTAACAAAGACCATGCAAATTTCTGTGGTTTGTGCTGCAGCCTGAAACCATATTGATGTCCACGAGAGACATACCACTGCTGGAGGCCATACTGATCTGAGTGGCCTGTGCTGTTAATTGGGGCCATGGTGATGTCTAAGTCCTTGCTGCCACCAAGGGCCAGTCTGGGTCTGAGGCCTATTGCAGTTGGGGTTTGTGTTCATATCCATATCCTGTGTGTATGCCCATGGCCTGTGCTGCTGCCTGAAGTCATGTTCCTGTCTCTGGGCCATGCTGCCCAAGAGGATCATGTTGATGTGAGTAGCTGTGCTGCCATCTGAGGCCATATTGATCCCTGTAGTCCAAGATGCCTCTGAGGGCCTTGTCTGAGTCCATGGTCCTACTGCAGCCAGCAGCAGTGCTCATGGTCTGTGCTGTCAGCAGAAACCAGGCATTAGCTCATGATCCACGTCCTCACTGACTGTAAAGAGCAAGGAGGCTACTTTTGCAGTGACATTGATGACTGCAGATACACAGTTGAGAAAGTGGGACATGGAAGGCTTCTGTGATGACCCCTACCCCCACTCTAATCCCATCCACCCCAAAATAGGTAATCTAAATGGGAAGCCATGGAAGAGAACTCTTAAAAAAAAAGTGTGATAAGGATGTTGAAGGGTAGCTCTCTACAGCTAATTGTTTCTAACAGGGGTGAGAGAAAGAAAGGACTCAGTTTTATTTAAGAGGTAGTCCACTGAGAGTTTGATTTTGCTCCACTCCAGTGAGAATATAAATAACACAAATTAGACTTGTTTTTCCCCCTTTTTTATTTTATTTATTTATTTTTTTTCAGTAGGGGGAGGTCACAAGGATGGGGGGCAGACATGAAAGGACATGGAAGTGAATATGATTGGGTGAAGGATGTGAAATTCCCAAAAAACTAATAAAAATATTGTTTAAAAAAATCAAGCTAGTAACTACTCAGACATGGAAGGAAGAGAGACTTAGGATGACTACCCCTAGCCAATGAGCTATTGATGGTTGATGACTGCTGGAAGCTGGCAGTTTTCTTTAATGAAATGGTTCATATGAACCATGACCCAGTGGATGTCCACACATTCATGAGCACAAATTTGATTTGGTGGATTATAAAAAGAAATAATAATAATAATAATAATAATAACAATAAGAACAGAAATAATGAAGAAGACATGAAACTGGTAGGGGAAACGGGCGTGGATTGGAGATCACAGGATGAGGGAGGGGTGTGTTGTAGAAAATTATTTTAGGGTGTGTTACTTTTGTTTATGTTGCATTGTTGCATTTGTTTAATGCTGTGAAACTGTGTTACTGTGTCTGTCTAAAACACTTGATGGTCTAATAAAGAACTGAATGGCCAGTAGCAGGGCAAGAGAAAGGATAGGTGGGGCTGACAGGCAGAGAATATATATAGAAGGAGAAATCTGGCAGGAGAAAGAAGTAGCCAGAGAAGGAGAAAGACATCAGGGGCCAGCCATGAGCTATACCACAAGTCACTGAATAAGAGTAAGATTTACAGAAGTAAGAGAATAGGGAAAGCCCAGAGGCAAAAGGTAGACAGGATAATTGAAATCAAGGAAAGCACCAAGCAGTGGTGGTGCACACCTTTAATCCCAGCACTTGGGAGGCAGAGCCAGGCAGATCTCTGTGAGTTCAAGGCCAGCCTGGTCTACAGAGTGAGATCCAGGACAGGCACCAAAAACTACACAGAGAAATCCTGTCTTGAAAAACCAAAAAAAAAAAAAAAAAGAAAGAAAGGAAAGAAAAGAAATCAAGGAAAGCTGGAAAGCTGGCAAGAAACAAGCCAAGCCAAGGCCAGACATTCATAAGTAAGAATAAACCTCCATGTATGATTTATTTGGGAGCTGAATGGTGCCCCCACTACAAAGAGCAAAACACAAATAATAACAGGGGTGGAGGATGAATGTGATCAAAATACATTTTATTTGTATGTGAAATTCTTAGATAATTAATAAAAATAGTGTGTTAGAATATCTTCATTTGTTCATATTTTTGAAAGTGATCACTTGATATAGAATGCTAGGTCACAGGGCTTTGCTGCTAAATAGTTCCACCATGCTGCCCCGATGTCTTTCCCTTAGCCTTATTTTTCCTGGGGTGGAGAAAATCTTCTATTTCTAATTCTGTAATATCTTTTCTTCTTACTTATGTTTAAGAAGGTTTAATAAATTTATTTCTTGTAAAATGCCATGTTTCACATGTACAGTCTTGGTTTTCAGTGAGCTTCTTAGTACTCTAGAGAGTACTGTTTTTTGCTTTGTTTCTTTTTTATCAGATTTGAGAGATATTTGGACAATTTGGTTTTAAATATATTCTGTCTAATATCGCTCTTCAGAAATTATTAATTATATACAAATTAACTACTTTGAAATGCCAAAAGGAACCTAATTATTTGGCTATTCATTTAAATTATCTTTTTTTTTTTGCTCTTTGTACTTAATTTTCATGTTTCTATTGGTGTATCTTCAAGTTTGCTGACATTTTGTTTTGTTATACCTGACTTGAATTTCATTTTATGCTGCGGTCCGCAGGAATATATCATAAGAACACAGCTGGTTATGGCAAAGTCACTACCTGGAGGGATCAAGGATTTCCTCCAGAGGAAGCCAAATTCCAAGGAGCTTTTGGTGTTACTTGGCTTGTTATATATCAGCTGTTTTCTGTTATGAAAATCATGTGTGCCTTCATAGTTTTCCCAATTGACTTTTCCCTAAGAAGGGCTAACAGTGTAGACTGATCACTCTCTGGATATACACATTCCAGGTATTTGGAGAACAGCCTCAGGAAAGGCTTTCTCTGGAATCAGATATCTCTCTTGGCCACTTTCAAGGACTAGCAGTAATAACAGTCACATGAAAACCTCCTGATTTAAGGTAAATTCCACAGAGACCCTGCCTAGGTTAGGTGGACATTAAGTAATAGCTTTACAAAATTTAGCTGGTCCCTCCTTTCTTACAGCCTTACTAACTTCATAGACCTTTAACTCCTTTCCTAACCACTTCTAGGAATATTTAGATAACTTTCTGTGCTGAGAGCTATGCTCAACCAGAACCCCAGTTCAAGCCTCCCTGTAATTATCATCATTGGCAGCATCTGGCCAGGTCCATCCCCAGATGGAGGAAAGTACCTTATCAGAGATACCTCTGTACTCTCTAAGAACAGACTTAAACATCCAGACTACCCATTTGAGAAGGCCTAGGGGATGTGCCAATTAAGCTTTACTTCCTCCTTTCCCAAACCTTACCTCTAGTTCCAGATCTCCCTTTAACTATCACCAGAGGCATCTAGCTGTACACAGGTTGCCTAGCAACTGAGCACACTTTCCCCCACCCTGCAGAAAAAAATGGCAGATAGCTTGGACAGATAGGAGCCACAGGAAAAAAGAAGACAATTTTATTTTCTCCCATTGACCTAGCAACTTATAGATTCTTTTTTTTTTATTTTATTTTACAATACCATTCAGTTCTACATATCAGTCACAGATTCCCCTGTTCTTCCCCCTCCCAGTCCCCTCCCCTTCCCCCCAGCCAACTCATGCAATGAGCACAGGACCCGGTCCCACTGCCTGGATGCCTCCTAAACAGATCAAGCCAATCAACTGTCTCACCCATTCAGAGGGCCTGATCCAGTTGGGGGCCCCTCAGCCATTGGTTCATAGTTCATGTGTTTCCATTCATTTGGCTATTTGTCCCTGTGCTTTATCCAACCTTGGTCTCAACAATTCTCGCTCATATAGACCCTCCTCTTTCTCACGAATTGGACTCCCGGAGCTCCACCCAGGGCCTAGCCGTGGATCTCTGCTTCCAGATTCCTCAGTCATTGGATGGGGTTTCTATCACGACAATTAGGGTGTTTGGCCATCCCATCACCAGAGTGGGTCAGTTCAGACTGTCTCCCAACCATTGCCAGCAGTCTATTGTGGGGGTATCTTTGTGGATTTCTGTGGGACTCTCTAGCACTTTGCTTCTTCCTATTCTCATGTGGTCTTCATTTATCATGGTCTCCTATTCCTTGTTCTCCCTCTCTGTTCTTGATCCTGCTGGGGTCTCCTGCTCCCCCAAGCTCTCTTTCCCTCCACCCTCGCCCTTCATTTCTCCCACTTATGTCCAGGCTGTTTATGAAGATCTCATCCATTTCTCTGTCATTGGGCGATCCCCTTGTCTTTCTTGGGGTCCTGTTTTCCAGGGAGCCTCCCTGGTGATGTGAGTAGCAGTCCAGTCATCCTTGCTCCTATGTATCCTCCTATGAGTGAGTACATACCATGTTTGTCTTTCTGAGTCTGGGTTACCTCACTCAGGATGATTTTTTCTAGATCCATCCATTTGCGTGCAAACCTCAAGATTCTTAACATTTTCTACTAATCACGTTTAAGACTATAGTTGAGCACATAAGATTCCCTCTTCTTAGATATTACCCGAATTTAGCCCTTAGTTAATTCATTTCCCCATTGGTCACTTCCATTTGGGGTTGCAAATGATAATTAATGGTTATTGCCTCTCAATGTGATTCTTATCACCCCTCTGTTTGACCCTGGAAGCCTGGCTTTATATACCAGGACTTCCAGGGCATGAGAGAGAACAGAAAAGAGAATGGAAGAACTAGATGGGTAAGAACTTGAGAGGAACAAACTGAGATGGGGAAGAACTAGATTGAAGGGCTAGAAGAGAGTACTAGAGGAATGAGATGGAAGATGAGGAAGAGCCAGATGGGGAAGTACTAGCTGGGTAAGAACAAGCTGAAAAGGACCTAGATGAAGCCGAATTAAGATGAGAGAATTAAGATAGAACTTAGAGGGAGCAATAGATAAGTATAGAGAGAAATCAGGCAAGAAAGGAGCTAGGCACAAGAACAGAACTGAAGCTGTGTATATAGGATGTTATGCCAGAGGAATTAAAGCAAGTGGACTATAGAGCTCGGTGTGCTAAGATACTATTTTCTCAAAAATTGTTCTCGCCATTAGCAGTTCTCTCTCCTGAGCCCCTGGGATGTATAATATTAAGGCTGGTCCCTCTAATATTATACAAGAATTTCATACTTTGGTCACTGACACCTTTCTTACATGTTAAAATTTTCATCTGAAAGTCCAGTTTGGGATATTCATGTATTTCTTTCATGATTAAATCTCATAAGCATTTGAATATGTTATAATAATCACTTTAATGTTTTTATTAATGTTCTAAGAATATAACTTTGTGGTCAGCCCGAATTGATTAACTTAGCACCAAATTACTGGATATAGCTGATTCCTTGAATGTAGCTTTTTATTTTGAGGATATAATTGATATGTGTAAATTTTTGAATGCTGTATATTTATCATAATACTACAAATACGTTCAAGATATATTCTGATAGAGTTGGGTGTTTCAAAGTTTTATTTTTGAGGTTTGTTAGGCAAGACCTAATAGATATTTAATATGCATCTAATTTCCCCATACTGAGGCAAGATTTTGATCTGTCCAGTCAATGCCCTGTGAAGGAATAACATGTCTTTGTATAAAACAAACCAATCTATGACATGTTGGCTATAGGACATTAAGCACCAATTTTCATACATGACCATGTAGTCAATCTGGCAGGGTGGGAATGTACAAGTGAGGAAATGCAAGAGTTACAGTCAGGAATTGAGGAAAGGGCATGTGAAAAGCAGGCTCGGGTACCAAAAGTAACACAGTTTGTGTCTGTGGCCCTTTATAGCTTAAGACTTTTTTATAATAATCTTAGAGGTATTTTCCTTTATTCTCTCTTTTCCACCTTTGTTACATTAAATGGCTCTTGTCCCACATTCATTTTTAATTTCATCCTTCTACCACGTTAATGTGTGTATAGTCCCTTAATTTTAGTAGTGTGCATATTTGATTACAGCTCAAATATGAGCTATTAAAATATATTTCTGAAAAATGTCATCTGAGAAAAATGAGAGAACTACAATCTTTTAAGACAAAAAAACAACAAACAAACAAACAAAAAACCCAAAAACAAATACTAACCAGGCTAGTTTAAGCATTTTATTTTATATACCTGTCACTGAGCATAAGGATTTTAATGAAAAACATGAAACAAAACATTTTCTTCTGAAAGATGGAGAATTGTGCATTTATACATGTGTGTGTGTGTTCTGTTTCTAACATAAGCTGGGACACTTTTCATATTTACTTGATTAGGACCTAATAATTAAGCAAATAGGCAAGTAGCTCTTTCACCACACCACTGCTAGGCCATAAAATTCCAACTTTCCTTTCAAGCAGAAAAAAAATATCATCAAACATAAAATCCTGGGATAAAACCCACAATATGAAAGTTACTGCTTTAATGAAATATTAAAATTGCATCAGGAATACTCTTCTGGCATTAAAAATAAACAATAACATTTCTCCCTAGTTATGGTTCACTTTGATTCTTTAAAAATTAATTATTACCTCTTTAAATATTTGATTAAATTAGATTTCAGTGGGCTATGGCTACCCACAAAACACATGCTACTGTGTATAAATTCTCATCTCAATTCTGATATACTTTGTCATGTTATTATTTAATTCTATGATGAATTCCTTGAATTTTACCCCAGTAGTATTAAAAATGAACATAACCAAAGCTATTATTTTGAGTATAAATATTGTATCCTGTTAAGAAGCATCATAAAATATGGAGTATGACAGGTATGCCTGGTACCTCCCTATCATATATTGTCTGAGTTTCTCACTCATTAGCAATTGAACTTTTGAAAATTTCCCTCAAAAGTCCCAGGAGTCATTTTGCTCAGCTGTCTATAATACACATGGTTTTCACTGCCAAGTCAAACATTTCTGGCACCTATCTTCACATTAGTAATAAAACCACATTTTCAAGGAAAATGAGGATGTTTGATATTGCATTCAATTTTCCTAGACTCATGGAACATTGTCTAGTACATTCTATATTTAAAATGTTACATACATTTGTAATCTTACCCTTAGCACAAGGAATGAGTATTTTACGTCACAATTACTTTTCTTTTCAGAAAATTGTCTTAGTACAAGTCATAGTTGGCTTAAATTTTCACAACTGCCCATATGTTGTTCAATTTCAGATGTCAGCTAGTGAACTTTGGCAATTATACTTAAAGGAAAGAAAAAGCTATTCTAGTTTACACCCATACATCTGAGAGAAAAGGGAAAGGGCTATAGTTGTGACTGGGAAATAAACATTTCTGGGGCCTTTTGCTTATGCAGTATCCTATTCAAGCCAATTTCCCATGCATCGAAACTTTAGAATTCAATGATAAATGGCTATTTTCTTCAACCTAAATTAGTGTCACTCTTAGTGTGCTTGCTTCTGGCTCTTCTCTCCAATCCAGTTTCTACTTTTTAACATTCCAGTTTTACCAACGGTGCTACAGTCTCCAACATGACTGGGCCTGTAAATGTTAGACTTATTACCACCGCTGGACTATCTAGGATCCCTCATGTTCATTCTGTTTTCTTGGATGTTGCTTGAGTACCCTAGCTCACTGTGAGAATGACTTTTACAGTAATGAGGCAAGAGCAGTAAATTCTCCACTTAAAATTCATCAGTTAAAAAAAAAAAAAAAATCATTTCATTCCTCAAAAATGTGAAGTAGAAGATTCACACACATCTCTACTTTCAGTTAGCCATTGTAATGAAATAGTAGCCTTTTCTGGTTTAAAAAAAAAGTTAAAGAAGAGGGAGCTAAATTGTTACAAAGATATGTGAGTTTGGGCCCAATGAGGTGGTTCCATGGGTAAAGATGCTATAACAAACCTGGGGATCTGAGTTTAAAACTCACAACCCAAATAAGGAAAGGAGAGAACTGACTCTAGCAAGTTTTCTCTGGTCTTCACCTGCAGGCCATGGTATCTATGCTACAATTTTTATACACTCGTGTAAAGTAAATAAATAATTGTAAAAACAATTTTTTAAATAATGTGTGAAATTAAGAAGTTCCAGAAAGAGAGGTTGATTTCATTTTCTAACTTCTCAGGTTCCAAGTTCAGTCCCCAGGGAAACTCAGACATATATACATTTGTTTGCTTGTTCTCTGTTACACTTGCAATAATATCTTATACTCAGTAAGTATTCATTGGATAATACTTGAAACCCTGCTTAGTACTGGACTGTCTTAGGGTTTGTACTGCTGTGAAAAGTCATCATGACCACAGTAACTCTTATAAAGGAAAATATTTACTTGGGTAGATTATAGTTTCAGAGGTTTAGTCTATTACCATCATGGTGAGACATGGCAGCATGCAGGCAGACATGGTGCTGGAGGAGCTGAGAGTAGATGAGATACTTTTTGATCCTGCAGGCAGGAAGTGGTCTGAGAAGGGGGCGTGGCTTCAGCATATCTGAGACCTGAAAGCCCACCCCCACAGTAACACACTTCCTCCAATAAAGCTATTCCTACTCCAATAAAGCTGCACCTCTTAATAATGACACTCCTTATGAGCTTATGGCAGCCAATTACATTCAAACTACCACATGGACATACTTTTAAACCTAGTGAATAGCATTAATTCATTTTCCCCTAAAGCTGGAAAAGATATTTACTAAATTTGTTCTAGGAAATTGTATATTGAAGAATAGAAATAAGAATTCCAAAGAAAACAAATGCCTTTTGGTGAACATTTATAGTCAGAGACCTGAGGTAGGTCCAGAATGAAGGCATGTCTCCACATAAATGTCATTGTATCTGATATATTAAAAAAGTAGGTATATATTTGTGTATAAAGGGGCTGAACTGGGAAGTGTTTTAATAAAAAGCAGGAATAGTTTATGCAAAGTTTTCCCAAGTCATAGATAAGTCTGAAGGCCAAAACTCCAAAACATGAGCCAAATGGCAAGCAGACACAATGCAACATCCACTGGAAAGATTGCACCAGGCAGTTTGGAATTTATCTTAAGAAGGCTAGAATTCAATAAAAGGAATTGAAAGAAGTGACTTGAAGTAATATATTCAGTTTAAAATTTTGAAAATATTGTTCTACCTTCAACGTTCAGAAAGATTTGCTAAGAGAACACATAGAATATGGTGGACAAATTAAGTAGTCAGTTTGTTCTCTCCCAATGAGGGAAACACGTTAGCTTTAAATCTAGGCCTTGCATTGTGATTGTGGAAATGAAGATGTTTTTAGAAATCAATCAAGTAAGACTTGTTCATTTGTTTATAAAAACAAGGGAAAGATTGAATCATCTAAAAAATCTGTCTATGCTCTCTGACAGTTATGAATAAATTAAGGGTATATTTTGGTGATCTGAAATTTACCTGGTTTTAACAAGTGTTAAAGGTGGATAAATATCCATGTGTTAACAATTAGACTGTTAAATTCAATTTAATTAACTTCAGACTCCAAGGAGGCTTAACAGTCCTGCAGTGCTTTATGTCTTTGGTGTGTGTGTGGTGTGTGTGTGTGTGTGTGTGTGTGTGTGTGTGTGTGTGTGTGTATGGTGCATGTATGTATTAGTTAAATTTTTTTATTGCTGTGATAAAGACCATGACACCACGAGCAAAAGCAACTTTGGGAGGAAAGGATCTATGTGGCTAACAAGTCAAAGTCCATCATGAGGGGAGGCAGGGGCAGGAAGTCAAGGCAGAATGCTGGAGGAAGGAGATGATGCAGTGACTATGGAGGAATTCAGCCTGCTTTCCTATACCACCCACAAACATCTGCCCAGGAATGGTACCACCCACAGTGAATTGGGCCCTCCTGCTTCAATCATTATTCAGGAAAATGTTCCCACAGACTTGCCTAAGGCAATCTGATGGGCACATTGTCTCAATTTTAAGTTCCTCTTCCTAGATAACTCTAGCTTGTTTTAAATTGACAAATATCTAATCAGGACAAAAAGCATCACCACAGGGATACAATCATTGACTCAAAACCAGGAAAAATGAAAGAGTAAGATGGGCTGGAAACATAGAGGAACATCTTCACATTCCAAAGGCTGAACTTGTAAAAAAAAAAAAATAATAATGAGAAAAATGAGACAAATCTCAGCAGGAGCCTTCCATGAAGTCAAATCAAATGAGTGTTCCCAGAAAATAAAGAATAGTAAGGAATAAAAATGCTCAAAAGAAGGCCTGAAAGTCCTTTGTGGGTGGTGCTCTGTCCTAGAGAAGGGATCTTGAGCTACCTAAGAATGGAGAAAGGAAGCTGAGCACTAGCATGCATGCATTTATTTCCATGCCACAATAGGTTGCTGTGGAATGTCTTTCTGTATGGTGTGAATATGTGTTGCTCTGATTGGTTGATAAATAAAGCTACATTGGCCTATGGTAGGGCAGGATGGAGCCAGGCGGGAAAATCCAAGAGAGATGGAAGAGAAGAAAGGAGAGTGGGGTAGATGCTGCTAGCTGCTGCCAGGAGAAGCAAGATGTAAAGTACCGGTAAGCCACAAGCCACGTGGCAAAGTATACAATTATAGAAGTGGGTTAATTTAAGATATAAGAGCTAGCTAGCAAGAAGCCTGCCATGGCCGTAGTTTAAAAATAATAGAAGCCTCTATATGTTTATTTGTGTCTGAGTGGCCATAGGACCATCAGGACACAGGAAATCTTCCAACTACAATAGGTGGCACCCTGGAACTGTGAGCTAAAATAAACCCTTTCTCACTTATATTTATGGTTGTCAGAGTATTTTATCACTATAATACCGGGAAGGTAATTCAACTCCACTGCTTCTTATATTCAGCCTTTGACTTAAGCTGATCCCTGCATCTTGTTCTCTTCATAAGTCTTGCTCTTTATTGAATTCTTAGGGTATTATTATTCATCACATTGTATACCTTTACCCTTGATCAGACACTGAAAAAGGTGAGACTATTCCTATAAATACTAACATAATGGCATGTATTTAATAAGCACTTGAAACAAGCTTGCTAAATTTAATTACCTAATTACATAGGCAAAAATGGGATGCATTATTAATTTTCACACATCACCTGGAAAGTCTTCTCAGTTATAAGGTGATGTAGGTGTTAGGAATTGATAATATTACTGAAGATCTAATGTTAACGAATGAACTGGTTGTCTAAAAATTTTCCATCTCTCTTTTTAAGTGTATGAGGAATGGAAGTTATTAACCAATTACAAAAGAAGAGCACAGTTAACCTGTGTCAAATAGAAAATCATTTATTCTAAGGATACAAATGTGTGAGATTGCAAGAAAAACTACAAACCAGATGCTTGGACACAAATATGACCATAGTTCTGGATTAAAGTCAGCACAAATGCCTCAGCCAGGGGCTCTTCTCTCTTGGTCTCTAACTGCTCCAAGTCACTCAATTACATTTTCAGATTTATGTCTATTCTTCACATTATTCTTATTTACCCCACTTCCCTGTTCAAAATTTAGTGGGTGTGATTATGTGTATATATTTATTCTCTTTGGCTTCATAGTTGCCTTAATTATGTTTTGTTTCTCCTCATTTCTACATTCTGAATACATGCGGTCCAATCAGAGCCTCTCCAATATCTCATTGGTGCACTTTTAAGTTTTGACACCTGTGGATTTCCCCATCCATCTTTCCTCACTGATAATTTATACACCAGAGCAAGAGAATCTAATTGATCCAGATAATCATTCTGAGCTAAATCATATTACAACTGGGTATAGAAACATATTTCATGGTATACTGTCCTTAGTTTTCCAAACAGATTTTACTAGTCAAGAAAACCTGTGTGTTTAGTCTTATCCTTTCCTCTTTAAACTCTGGTACTAACTTTAAATAGAAACAACATTGTCTAAACTTTGTAGGATGCTGTATAGACACTGAAGACTTTTCCTTTAGCATCAAATATTCTCATGGTAAAAATAATGAATAACAAGAAATAACAAAGGGTTTTATTGTGGCAATTCAAACCAAAACTTTGATAATATGATTGTGAATAAATTATGAAAAATGCGGTCTGGGAGAAGCAGAGAAAGGTAATAGATTAAGAAAGATGGAATTTCAAAAGACTTACCCTATAATGGAGGAGGGGGAAAAGTTCTAACTCAACAACACACTCCCCAAGTACCAGGAATGGATTACCTGTTTTTGAGTTGTTGGCCAGTAGAGTCTATAGATCCCCGAAAATATTACAGGATATTGCCAATGCTATTAGTTACCCTCTAGAACTTGACATCACATACTTGATCATGAAACATGGGAAAATCTAGCTCAAGCTCAAATGGAAGCTTCATCCCTACTAACTAGCATTCATAGTGCTGGGAATTGCTATGTACTCTACCTGAGGAGAAAAAACAGTCATCAGTGTTACACAGCTGTGAACACAGCAAGCTATAATAGATGACCTGCCTGATAGAATATACCCACTGGTGCAATAGTTATGGCACAAGTATTATAGGAGAAACCAACTACTATTTGATTGGATTTGAGGCTCATTCCATAAGGTGGAACCCATATACAACACTGTCAATGCGATCAGGAACTGTGGCTGGATAAGACATGTATCCTCTGATAAAATCTACTATTATTCTGCTAATTGGACATATCAATAAAAATGGCTTCTGATCATATATTACCATATATATAGACCATTCATTCATTGCTGAAACCTAATCAGAGAAGCTTCATTTTGGAGTAGATTCCAATGAACAGAAATCCAGAACTGGGTCAATGTACAAAGAATAAGATACACTAGAATTTTCAACCTTAAATGGGAGGTCTGTATCATACTCCTCCCCTCAGTGTTCTGGGATCTATGTATAAGAGAGGACAGAAAGATTTTCAGAGCAAGAGGTATTTGGTGGCTTCAAGGAAAGAGTATTTTCCTGACACAAAGGGGAAGATGCACATATGAACTCACAGAGACAGTGACAGAATGCCCACGATCTGCAGACGCTCAAGCCAGACAAAAACACAAACTGGATTCAAAGGAGAAAAAGTCAGACAGACAGATAGCGACAGAAGGATTGGGAGAGAAGTTTGAGTGGGTAGAGAGGTGGGGTAGAATATGAGAGGTGCTGGGGAGATGAGGAATGTTATCAAAATACATTGTATGGAATTCTCTAAATAAAAGCTATAATAAAAAGAAATGAAAGATGCTGCAACATTTATTGTGTTATCTAATTCATTTTATTTGTTGTTTTGTATAAAATGCTAGAAGAGGAGATTGAATGAAAACTATTTCTGTTTTCCAAGTACACGTGGCATGACAGTCAATACGGTCATGAAAGTGGGCACAGACAGAAATGACCAAAAGATATGACATCCATGCACAAAGATGTTAGTATTTGACTTTGTTGTGTGTAGTCAGGCAGTTTATTTATTTATTTATTTTAGTGTTGGAATTTTGATGTGTATGGTGGTATATTTTCCTGCTTCCATGACTATCCAAAATATAGCATAAAATAAATGTTAATTTTAAAAACTGTTAGTTCACAATTGACAACAATTTTTCCCCAGGGTGGCAGAGGCAACTCCATGGGTAGGAATGTAAGAATATTTACTGCCCAAGCATGAGGATGTGGATTTGGATTCCAACATTTATGTAAAAAAAATGATTGTGTGTCTTAACTCAAGTATGTAACCCCAGAGCTGCTTGGGACAGAGACAAGAGACTCTGTAGGGCTGGCTGCCTACTAGCCTACCTTCAGGCTCAACAAGAGACCTGGTCTCAAAAAGTATGGCAGAAAGAAACAGAGCAGGACATCCAACGTCTTTTCTGGCCTCTGGGTATTATAGGTACACACACACACACACACACACACACACACACACACACATAGTATATTTGTGTATTCACACAAAGTAGTTGTTTTTCATTTTTACTTTATTTTCACTTCAATTTTTGACCATATTCATTTAACCATGAACTAAAAGTCTATAGAAAAAAACTTAAAATGTCTCAATCTATCTTCTCTGTAAGATACCTCAAATTAATCATAGTGAATGTCAATACTTTAGACAATGGTCTCAAATGATCACCATAACCAGTTAGCAGAATGGTTTTCTAGGCTATTATTGTACACTGAGAGAATATATTCTTTTTATGAGTACATATTGTTGCATGATATATTTACTTATTGAAAATCTGTCCTACCCACTTTTGATCCCATGCTTTTACTTGGAAAACTACTTAAGATTATATTGCTTTATTTGGTCTCTATATGGAGATATACTCAGAATCTAAACTATGGAATTTTGCCAGGAACAAAAGTGGACTCACTGTTACTTTTTTTGTTTTGTTTTGGTTTTTGTTTATTTATTTTTTTTATTAAGAAGTTTTTTTGTTCATTTTACATACCAGCCACAGATCCACCTTATCCCTCCTCCTGCTACCCTCCAGCTTTCTCCCCTCAACCCCACACCCCATCTCCTCCTCTGAAAAGATAAGGCCTCTCATTGGGAGTCAGCAAAGCCTGGTACATTTAGTTGAGGCAAGTCCAAGCCCAAGCCCCTCTCCTCAGCATCAAGACTGTGAAATGTGTCCCACCACAGGTATTGGGCTCCAAAAAGCTAGCTCATGCACCAGGGATAGATCCTGATCCCATTGCCAGGGGCCCTTTAAGCAGACCAAACTGCACAACTGTTTCACTTATGCAGTGGGCCTAGTCCAGTTCCATGTAGGCTTCATAGCTGTTGGTCTAAAGTTCATGAGTTCCCACTAGCAAACTTGGTGCTAGGGAAGTTCCCAGGAATCCACAAGGATAACCCCAGCTTAGACTACTAGCAATAATGGAAAGGGTACCTGAGCTGACCTACCCAGTAATCAGATTGGTGGATACCCTAACTGTCATCATAGAGCCTTCATCCAGTAACTGATAGAAGCAGATACAGAGATCCACAACCAAGCACCAGGCCAAGATCCAGGAGTCCAGTCAAAGAGAGGGAAGAGGGAAGACAAACATATTTGAGTCAGTACTTACTGCGGTCTTCCTAATACATACAGAATTCAGGGTAGGTGTTTCTTTTTTTCTTTTTTCTTTTTTCTTTTTTTTTTTGGTGTTTGTATTTTCCTTAAGAAGAGTGTCAGTGCCAGAAGTTCTCTTTTTCTAGAAGGTCCACCTATTTTAAAGGAGAGCTAATGAACCTGGAATAAACCTATTATTAAGAAAAGCTCATGAAACTCCTAAAGACTAAACGGCTGTCCATATACAGACTGTTTCTACATTTTAACTTCCTTTTTCTTATAGTATTGTACTTTTGTATTAATAACATAGATTAGGTTAGCTATCATAAGCAATATTTGAAAGTTAAATTACAATCCTTTATATTTACATTATACTTTCTAGAAGGATTTAGTTATGAGACATTGTATTATTGATATTCAGACTTGTCCTGAGAAAGAGGTAGAAATGATTGTGTTGAACTTTGATGGAATTGTAAAAAACAGAAACACACCCACCTGCCTTTATCCCCCATTTTATCTTTATATGAAAAAAAGAGCGAGAAAGAAGAGAAGCAGAAGAAAAGTCCATGTTAATATAAAATCTATGTCAGTATGTCAGGAACTCTAACACTCATGGAGTTAGCAGTAAAGAACTTAAGAAAAATAGCTTATTGGTGATGGTGCACGCCTTTAATCCTAGCACTTGGGAGGCAGAGGCAGGTGGTCTCTATGAGTTCAAGGCCAGCCTGGTCTACAGAGTGCTCTCCAGGATAGCAAAGGCTACACAAAGAAACCCTGTCTCAAAAAACCACCACCACCACCCCCAAAAAATATAAATTAAGAAAATATCTTGCATGTACAAATGGATTAACTTTAATAAATATTTAGACTAGTCATCGTTATACTTAAGTTATACAGTCTCTTGCCGTGTTTGTATTATTTTATTACAATTTTAAGAAAATTGATCTACATAAGCAACAGCAAATTTTGACCATATTTAAAATTTTACATATTTTTAAAATATAATGAATGCTATTAAACACGGATTATTAATTGCATTTTTATGAATTAATCAACAGGACTAGGAAGAAATGTTGAGATAGTCATCATAAAACTTCAAGTATAGTAACTGAAAGGGCCCAAATCCAATACCAGATCTCTTTAGCTTCTAAATTCCAGTTCTTTTCTTTGTAGTTCCCCGTATTCCCATTTGGCATTATTAACACTAGGTAAAGAAAAGAATGCAACGGACTGTGAAAAGATCTTTTTAATTTCTTTTGAATTTTTGAGACAGTTTCTCTGTGTAGTCCTGGCTGTCCTAGAAATCACTCTGTAGACCAGACAGGCCTCAAACTCAGAGATCTTCCTGTCTCTGCCTCCTGAGTGCTGGAATTAAAGATGTGAATCACCACCACAGTCCAGCAGAAAATATGGTAAATTTTAAAATCACTCATCTGTCAAGAAAATTTTCCAGGAATTTTGCATAAATCCCTAGAACATAGAAACATTGTTTTCATTCTTTTTTCTCTTCTTTTCTCTCTCTCTCTCTCTCTCTCTGGTTTTTCGAGACAGGGTTTCTCTGTGTAGTTTTGGTGTCTGTCCTGGATCTTGCTCTGTAGACCAGGCAGGCCTCAAACTCACAGAGATCAGCCTAGCTCTGCCTCCCTAGTGCTGGGATTAAAGGTGTTTGCCACCACCACCTGGCTGTTTTCATTCTTTAAGCCTAAGTTTTGGTAACTGTAATCATCCTATTAAATGAAGATATGTAACCAAAGGGAAAAACTGTACAAAGGAATAAGGTAAGGGTTAAGAGTGGAAGCAGGGCTGAGAGTCTGGTACTGGTGAAAATCATAAACAACTGAATAGAAGGATAAGGATTCTCCATAGTGCATAACTATAATCATATAAATGCTTATCAGGAACGTATCAGAAATCAGTGATGATATGTACATGTCCAGGAGTAAAGCTGAGGAACTGAAGCAGAGCTATGTTAAAATCTCAACGGACACCCAGTTCATTTAAATTCATTCTGAGAGAAATCTTTTTTTTTTTTGATTGGACATTCTTTTACATTTTTATTTTTCTTTTAATTTTATAATTTGATTTAATTTTACATATCAGCCACGGATTCCCCTGTCCTCCCTTCTCACGGACCTCCCCCTCCACCCCCCC